>ML994693.1:0-75887 GCA_010093925.1 Zopfia rhizophila CBS 207.26
AGAAAATTCTTAGTTAAGAATATTCTTTATTTTATTTAGGTTTATGCTAATTCCTCTTATTAAAATTACATACCTAAGATAAGTAACTTATTTTTGGTAGAACTTATATTTATTAATATTAAGTTACAGGCCAGCTTTATCTAGGGCTTTTAAAACTTATTTTATATATTATTAATATTTATATAAAGAATTATTATAGATTAGAATATCATTAAAATAGGCCATATAAAATATATTAAGAAATAGTTAAAGGATATTATTTATATAGTATTAAAACATACTTAGTACATTAGCTAGTTTAAATAGTATAATAAAATATTTAAATAAGCTATATTAGGTCTAAAAGGTAGTTAACTATTTATCTTTTTCTACTATATAAAGGTAGTTAAAAGCTAAGATAATATCTAGCTTTATAAAATACTTCACCTTACTAAGGTAAGACAGAGTTTTTTAGATTAATAAAATTAAATAATAGTTTTAATAGTAATAGCATTTAGAGCTTAATAGTTTATATAAAATTAGAAAACTTTATTAGGTTTCTTTATAAAAATAACTAGTACAGCTATAGGAAACAAACTTACTTTAATAAATTCTTTAATAAAATAGTTATTAAAATACTTCTTAAGAACTTTTAGTTTATTTTAAGATATTTTATAGAGAGATTTAAATCCAGGTTGCTTTTCTTCTTTAAGGATAATTTTATAGTTATATAAATAATATTCAGGTAGTCTATCAGCTTTCTTATATAAAAATATTTAAAAAGTATTATAATACTCTTTTAGAACCTTAATGGCTAAATTAGTATAAATTTTTAGAGCTAAAGCTTTATTAATATTAGCTATTAAGATAGTAAAGATTTTATATTTATATTTCCAGGCTATTTATATAAAGAGGGCTGTCCTAATTAGGCAGATATTTATACTTAGTTTAGAGTTCTTATAAAAGCCTTTTAGTAAAGCCTTTATTAAGAGGTTTTTAGAACCTTAAGAGGAAGACTTCCTCATAAAGTCTCTATTTAGTTTAGTGTTAAATTTAGGTATAAATTTAGATTCTAGATAGAAGCTTTCTAGAGAACGGTTTACTAGAATATTCTCTAAATAAATATTAAGTTCTTATAATTAATAGTTTATTTTAGTTAACTAGTTATTATGTTAAGTTTAGGTAGTTAGTGCTAACTTTAAAGAGCAAGTCTATAAATACTATATATAAATAGTATTAAAATAAAAGCTTTTTAATAAAGGGTTTATTAAGAAGTCCCTTAAGCAAGTAGTATTTTCTCTTAAATAGATAAGAGATTAAAATAAGTATAGGTAATAGGCCTAGTAACGGGAAGCATTAAAAAACAGCTTTTATAAATTATAATTAAAGTTAACTTTATATTTTCTTATTTAAGATTAGCTAAAAATTAATTTATAGTTTTCTATAGCTATTATAAAGAGATAGATTTTCTTAACGTGATTTATATAATAGAGGGTTATACTAGTAGTATATAAGATATAACCCCTTTTAAGATATTTATTATTAAAACTAGTAGAATATAAGACGTTTAGGAGTAATAAAAGATAGAGTTTCTAAACACTAACTAAAGATTTACTAATATAACTTATATTCGTTACTCTAGTATTAATTAAAATAGTAACAGAATAAAACGAGCTATCTTATTAGATAGTATATAAAATATTCACTTAATAGTTCTAAGAGTCAGTTACTAAGTAAGAGGTCTAAAGGTTAATAGAAATCTAATATTAAAAACGTCTTAAAAGTTAACTTAATATTAGAATAGAGCTTTTAGTAGGCTAGCTTAAAGAGTTTAAAAATATTCTTATTTATAAAAAGATTTAAATTTAGAGAAAAAACAGAAGCGGGTTACTTATTAGAATTAGAATAAACTTATAAATTAAAGTTCTAGTAAAAGAATAGAGTAGTTTTAGAAAATATAACTATATTTATTATATTTAAAATATTAGTTATTATACTTTTAGGTTTTTCATTTAGCTAATTTAATAAGAGCATAGTTAGAAATATTAATTTTTATAATATTAAAATCTTTTTATAGTACAGGTTATAGTCTAGTAAGATATAGTAAAAAAAAAAATACTAAAAATTATTATTATATAAAGATATTAGGTTAGTATAGTTATTTAACGTATTAGGAATTTTAATATCTACTATTATCTAGCAGAGATTATCATTTAATAACCTTTTTAACTAAGTAATTAAATTAATTTCATTCAGTCTAGTATTAGCAGCTAGTTTATAGAATTTAATAAAATAAGTAATAAAACTCTTCTATTCTTAGTAAAATAAATTAAGCTTACTTAAGATAATAAGTTTTCTATTTAGGTCTCTATATATAGCTTACAGAAAAACGATTAATTATCCTATTAAATATATATTCTTATTTATAAAAGAGTTTATAAGTGTTACTGGGTCCTTCTCTAGTCTTAAATATACATATAAAAGTTAAGAGCGTTTAGTAGGGTATTAGTTAGTATTATCTTCAAACTTATAATTAAGTTTCTTAATAAAGATATATAGGTCTTTTTGTTTTCTAGTAAACATTAGAGGATCAGATAGGTAATCAGATTTTATTATTATTAATAGTATAATAGATTTTAGCATGATAATTAATCTCACATTTCTAACTATAACTTAAGGAACTTAAAGATAGGTACTAGTTATAATTATAAGTAAAATTAAAGTTATAAAACTTAAGCTACTTCTAAATAAACCAGTAATAAGAGCTAGATTTTCTTTAATAGAGGAGATAGTAATAATAGGGATTAAACTAATAAACACTTACTTTATCTTATTAAGCTTAATATAAAAAGCTTTTATACTTTCTTTATATTAGGTTTCTTACTTTACTAAGGTGTCTATAAGTGATTTATTATTTACCTTTAGAGTCACAAGTTAAGAGATAAAGTCTCTAAGGATTTTAGTAAGATCTAGGTTATCTATTATAAGAAATTAGTAAAAACGTAATATAATATCACGGTAGTGCTATAAGCAAAAAGTTAAATACTTAATAAAAAATATTAATTAATTACTAAGTATAATACCAGATAATAAGTTAAGATATTACGTAAAGAAAGAAAGAATATGATAAGTTATAAGCTAAAATATTTAGAGTAAGAGCTTATACACTAGCGCGAGACTAAAGCGTAAATATATAATACAAAAAAAAGACTTATAAAAAGGCTTTCTTAGAAGACCCTTATATCACGAATAGTTACCATAATAATCTGTTATTATAAAAGCAAATTATATATTAAAACATAAAATTCTAGCTATAAAAAAATATAGTTTAACTTTATGTAGTTTATTTTTAAGTTATTTAATTTTATTACTTAAACTCTTAAATTTTTAATTTATTTTTTAAACTTTACTTTTTCTCTATTTTATAGTATAATTTTATTTTAAAGTTTAGTAATTCACTTAGCTTACTAGTTAATAAGTTACTATAATATATTAATTTATTAGTTATTTACTATTTAAAATAACTAAGAATTAATAATAAAAGTAATAAAAGTATTTTAAATTTTTCTATAAGTAAGGTTTTATTATAAACTATAATTCTTACTTAGCTATTTTTTAAATAAAAATTTAATAATATAATAGTTAAAAAAACCTTATTATTATAGTTATATTAAACACATATATATTTAATAGTACTATTATATAGTAAATATTTAATAAAGTATACTAAATATTTTAGTAAAATTTTTAATATTAGTAGTTATTTTTAATTACTATAAAACTAGAGTTTACTAGCTTTTTAAAAAAAAAATAAAAATTATATTTATTATAATAACCTTATGTAAACCCTTTTTTTACTACTTATAATATACTTTATAAAACTATAAGTAGTAAAAAAGTTACTTAACTAAAAATATTATTTAGCTAAATTCTTATTTAGCTAAAAACATTATTTGTTTAATTAAAGTAAAGTAGAAAGTATTAGTTAAATTTAAAAATATTAGTTAATAAGTTTATAAAAAAAGAAAAAAACTATATAAATAGGTTTTACTGTTATTAACTTATAGTAAAAATAAATAAATTAGTTTACTTTAAGAAATTAATAAACTTTAAAAAAAAACTCTTTTATATATAAAAAAGTTAATTAGAGTAAAATTAATATTTATAATTTAGCTAGTAACTTTACTAAGTATAATAGAAATAGTATTATAACTATAAATAAACTTAAATAAACCTATTAAAATATATATAAAAATAGTATAGTAGCTAGTATACTTTTTTTTAATAGTAAAGTAATAGTTTACTAATTATTATAATAATAAAATTTAAATTTAAATAAGAATAGTATTTAGAATTTTCTAGACTTGTTTAAAACAAGATTTCTTTTTAAAAAAATAGTAGTTATTTAATAATAAAGCTTTAAAAAGCAATTATATTATTAACTTAAGTATTATACTAATTTTATAGGTTAAAGAATTATAGTTTTAAAGTAATGTTATAGCTAGTATATTTTTAGAATTAATATTTAAGTTAATAGTTAAAATAGCTAAAGTTAACTACTTTAAAATAAAGTTAATAAAAGTATATAAAATTAAAGTACTTATATAAACAAGTACTAAGGTACTAAGTTTAAATAAGAAAATAATTATATAACTTAAGTATACTTTAAGTAAGTTAGCTATTATAACTACTTAATAATAAATTCTAGAAATCTAATAAACAAATAATAGTACTTTAAAATAAAGTTTATTAAATTTTTAAAAGCTAGTAATTAATAGCTATTAAAATAATAGTATTTTAGTTTCTAAATTTACTTTTACTTAAATATCTTAATAATAATTAAGTACTAGTTCTTAAAAATTCAATAGCATTTATTTTAAACTACTATTAATTATTTATTAAATGTTTAGAATTTATTATTAAGTAGTGATTAAAATATTTAAATGTAAATTTTTTATTTTTTTAGTAAGTTTTAAAGTAAAGTACTTATTTATAAAATATGTTACTTATTTTTACTTTATTTTTAATATTTTTAAAATAAGTTATATAATAAATTAATTAAATTATTCCTTATTACATTTTTATATTATTAAAGGAATTTATATTAGTATAACTATATAATGTATGTAATTACTAAAACTTTTAATATAATATACTAAATATACTTACTTTTTTTAAAAAATCTATATATTATTTTTATAATATTTGGTTAAGTTTATGTAACTTTACTATATAAAACGTAAGTAAAAAAAGACTTTTTTAATTAACGTATAATATAAATAAGTTTATATATTAAATAATAATAATTTTAAGTAATTTTATTAGTAATAAAATTAAAAACCTTTACTTTTATATTTATTATTAATACTTTATAAACTTTTTTTATATAGTTATTATAATTTTTATTTAAGTTAATATACTTTTAATTAGTTCTTATAAAAACTATAATAGAATTATAATATTTTTAGTTTTTTATATTTTAGTTTTATAGTTAATACTACATTTTTATACAATTTTAAATAAATTATAGTTTAGTAAATAAGAAAACTACTTAAATTAATTAATAGCTAAGTTTACTAGTGTTTTTTTTAATATAGCTTAGTATAATATTTTATATTAAAAACACTTAATATTTTATTATATTAAACTATTAATATTATAAAAATATTGTGTATTAATTAATAGTATATACTTTAAAACAATTTTTTTACTAATTATAGTTATAATTTTTTTTATATGTTTTAATAAAAACTTTTTACTATTTTTTATTTCTGTACTATAATATAAGTATTTTTTAATATTAACTATATAAAAAAACTTAGTTATAAGTATTTTTTTATATAAATATTTTATATTATATAAGTAGCAAACTAAAGTAATGAAATTATTTTTTTATATATACTATTTATATTTTAACTCAAGTATTAGTACTTAGCTTAATTTAATTATAGTTCTTATAATAAAAGTAATAATTAATAAATTTACTAAGTACTAAATACTTTTATACTAATACAAAATTATTAATTTTATTTTTTTACTAAATTTTGTTAGTATAGCAAAACCTAGAAATATATATTAAAAATAATATATAAAAGTAACTAATTTAAAATAGTAAATAATAAGAAAGTTTAAAAAAACTAATTTAAGCAAAACTTACTAAGAAATTACTATTATTATAAGTAATAAATTAAAGTATAAAATTAAAGCAAGTATTATAACTAAGTTATTAAGTAATAAGTATAAATATTTAAATAATAAGTACTTTTAAAAAAATTGTATATACTTTTATTTATATACTAATATTTTATATTAAAGCTACTAGCTATATGTTAAAAAAGTGCGTTTTTACATAATATATATAAATATAGAATAATTATTAATATTTAAGTATACTAATTTTTTAAAGTATAGTTAATAAGCTTTAAAGTATTATACTATAGTACTAAAATTTAAAAAAAAAGCTGTTATTTTCAAATAAATAAATTAAAAACTATTATTATTAGTATAGTATATACTTTTATTTTATTTTTTAACAATTAGCTTTTATTAACACTTTTAAGAATATAAAAAAGTAAATTATAAAATTTAAAAAATTTTACTAAAAATTTCTTTTTGTAAATATTTTAAATATAAATAAAATAGATTTATTTTAGAAATGAGTTTCTAGTAAAATACTAGATACTAAAAAGCTTTTTTTTTTAAAAAAAAAAAAGAAAAAAAAATTAAATTACTATTATTATTACTACTATTATTACTATTAACATAAATAGCTTAAAAATTTACGTTATTTTAAAAAATAATACTATTAAAAGCCTTTATTTTTATTATAAGTTTAATATCTTAAAATAAATAAATATTATTATAATACTAAACTATTTAAAGTAGCTAAATAATTAATTATAGTTTTAAAACTACTTACTACTTGTTAATAGTTTTTTTTATTATAAATTAAGTATATAGTAGTATAAAAAGTAATATAAGTTCAGAAACTTAAAGTAAAATTAATAATATTAAAGTAAATAATTTTTTTTTAAAATAAAAGTTAATTTCTAAAAACTACCTTTTCTAAAAAAACTAAGTTTTTTAATTAGTTAAAAAAGTTTTAGTAAATTATAAATACTTTATTAATAACTTTTAAAAGTTTTATACTTTAATTTTTTAATATTTTATATTAACTTTAACTTAGAATTATTTTTTTGTTAATATAACTTTACTTTATTAACTTATTAACTAAGAAATTATTTAAAACTATAAGTTTTTTATTAATAATATAAGCTTAATTTTATAGTAAACTATAGCTTTACTAAAAAACTTTTTATTAAATAAGTTATACTTTTATATGTAATTTAATAGAGTATTAAAACTTAACATAAAATTAAACCTTATATAATTATAAACTATTAAAAAAATCTACTTTACTTAAAACTATATTTAGTTTTAAAAAAAAATTAAAATTAGAATTAGTAAATTCATAAAGTGACTTAAAAAAGTATATAATAATTAATATTAATAAAAACTATTTTAAAACCTTAATTTATTACTAAGTTTATAAATTTATTAAATAAGCAATTTTAAAAAATTTTTAATTTTAAGAACTATTTAAGTATATTATTAAAATGTATAAGCTTAAGAAGCTAGAAAACTTGAATAAAAAACTTAAGTAGTCTTAAAAAGTATTTATTACTAAAGCTATTAAAATAATTTAAAAACTATAATTTTTTAAAAAAGGTAAAAATAATACTAATAAAAAGATATTAGAGTTTTACTTTAAAATAAAAAAAGAACTTTTATATTAATATTTTAAGTACTTTGTAAAGTACTAAAAATAAAGTAATATTAAATTATTTTTAAAGTCTTAAAACTAGTAGTTGTTTTTACGTAAATAAAGTATTAAAAATACAGCTATTTACACTTTTTTTTACATGGTATTTATTTATTTTATAATTAATTTCTAGGCGTTAATTACTAACTTCTAAATATAAATAAAAAAGATAGAATAAGTACTAGCTTACTACCTTAATAGCTAGTACTTATAACTAGGTTTTTTTATACTTTACTTAAGTTTTATTAAATAAAAAAATTTACACTAATTATTATATATTTACTTATAGTATTTTAAAGTAAATTTAAGTTATAACTTATATTTTTTTTAACAATTAAAAGTGGACATATTATAATATATATATATTAAATTCTTTTTTTATAAAAGTATTTTTAATTACTTTTTTACTTACTTTTTAATAAAAACTTTTAAAATAGCTTTTCATAAAATATATAATATATGTTTTTTAAGTTTATTTTAAAGTTAATAAGTATTTATTTTAAATTTTTATTAAAAATTAGAAAGTAGTTATTACCTTTTTTAAGAGTAAAATAATTTATATTAAAACCTTAGTATACTTAATAAACATTAAAATTTAGTATAATAATAATTTAAGTACTTTTAAAATTATAGTAATAAGTTATTTCATAATTATATTACCAGTTTTATATTATATTAATATGTTACTTTTTAAGTATATATAAATAAATTTAGAAAGTAAAAATACTAAATAAATTTTTTATTAAGAGAGCATACTTTTATTATATATAGTAATTATACCTTTTTTAGTTTTTATAATAATTTAAGTAAATAAAAAAACGTGTTTAATAAACTTATAAAGTTACAACTTTTTATTACTAAAAGTAGTATTTTTATTTTATTTTAATACTATTATAAGCTCTATATATATATATAAAATATAAGCTAATTATTTAACTAATTATTATAATTACTTTTTATTTATAATTTTTTATATAACTAGTAGTTTCAAAATTTTAATTTTTGAAATTAATATTTTTAATTAGCTTACTAGCTTATAATACTTATAAAAGTAATATAACTAAATAACTAAACTTATTATTTATTATAAAAAATTGTATTATATAATTAGCTTTAATTAAAAAGTTTTAAAACATATTTATAAAATTATAGTATAATTTTAGTACTTATTATAATAAACTTATAGAAAATTTATAACTAAATACTAAACTTTAAATAATAGTATTTTTTGCTATTATTAAAAATAATTTAATTATTTTTATTTTATAGTTAATTTTATTTTGTTATTATTAAATATTAAAAAGTTAAATTTTTTATTTTAATATATTTTACCTATTATTTTAATAAAATAGCTATTTATAGTTTTTAATTTATAAAATTACTACTATATTTTTTTTATTTAATTAAACTTATAAGCTTAACCTTCATAATTTTAAATTATTTTTATATAAATAATTTACTAATATTTAAGTACTTTATTATTACTATTAATTTTTTGTATTTTTTTACTACATTTTTTAATTTATATTTTATTACTATTATTAGCAAAATATTTATGCTTTTTTTACTTAATAAATAAATAATTTATAAAATAACTATGAATTTAATTATATTAAAAAGTTTTTATAATTCGTTATTTTTTATTAAAACTCTAATATTAAATACTAAAGTATAATTTTATACTAATTTTAATTTTATTAAAAATAAGCTATTAAAATTTTATTTAAAAAAAATTACTTAAAAAAATTTAGTTAATATAATTAAATACTAATACAATAATTTAATATAAGATAATTATATTAATAAAAAAATTAAATAAAAACTATTTAGCTATTTGTAATACTAAGTTTTTAATTTATTATAATAACTTATAAAAGTTTACTTAAATTTCAAAATTTTTTATAAAAATTACTAGATATATTAGTAAAATAATTAATAAGTATTATATTTTAAGTATTGTATTTAAAGTATTTAAAACGTTAATAAGTCATATAATTAATTAAAAGATTTTGTAAAAAAATTTTCTTTAATTAATATAAACTATAAATATAAAAGTGCTATTAAGTATAATTAAGTTAAATTTAAAAAAAAATTAGAATATAAATAACTAGTTTAAAAAATAATAAAATATTTATATACTAGTAAAAAAAACTAAACTTACTAAAAGTTTATAAAAATTAAGTATAAAAACTTTTTGTACTAGCTATCTAGCTATTAAAATTATATACTAAAAATTTACTAAAAATTTTAAAGTTAATTTATTAAAATTAAAACTAATTTTTTTTATAATTAAAAACTTTTAAACTTATTAAAGTTTGTTATAAAATTAAAATATTTAATATAGTTAATTTTAGTTATTTACTTTATATTATAATAAATAGTTAATTACTACCTTTATTTATATTTATAATTATATTTTTTAACTTAAAATTCATTAAAAAACTAGAAACTAAACACTTAAGAAAAAAAAGAAAAAACTAAATGCAACTATAAATAAAATTAAAAAAAATTAATATAATTTTAATATATTAATATTAAAATATAAATCTATAAATATATATTTTTTAGTACTTATTTAAAAACAATATATTTTCTTTAAAATTTTTTTAATTTTAAACTTTAAAATAAACATACGAATATATAATAATAATAATAATAATAATAATAATAATAATAATAATAATAATAATAATAATAATAATAATAATAATAATAATAATAATAATAATATAAGTTTTGAAATAAGAAAACTTACGATTTTTAATAAAAATGTTTTAATTACTAATAGTAGTTAATTATAAATTAAAGTAGAAAGTTTTTTACTATTAAAGTTAATATATTAACTAGTTTTTAAGTTATAATTTTATATAAAGATATACTAGTAAAATTATTTTTATTAATATTATAGTACCTTTTTAAATAATTTAAAATAGTATTTATTTTAATTTTAATTATAATGTACTATATAATAGTAAATTAAATAGTATTATATATTTGATAAAATATATTAGTAAATACTAATATTTAATATATTATTTAGTTACTTTAATATTTATAAATTGTTAGTTAAATATAGTTTTTATAAAATTTATATTTATATAACTTTGTTTATGCAAGTTATTAATTAATAAGTAATTAATATAAAAAATACTTATTAGTATTTTTATAAAGTTTTTAGTTATTTTAGTAAATAAGCTATTAATTATTTATAAAATTTAAGGTATAAGTTTTATTACTAAAAAAAATAAGTGCTAGTTATAAATAAATATATTATATATATATACGAAAGTATATTAAATAGTATTTTATAATAATAACTATAAATCTTTTATAAATAAATTATTTAAAAAAATTACTATTAATATTATATAGCTTTTATATAAAATATATAATAACTATTATTATATTTTATATTTATGTAATACTACTAGTAATATAATTACTTTTTTATATTTATTTATATAAATAAAGCTATTATTATGCTAATTATTAAGTTTTTAATAATAAAAATAAAGAACATATTTAGTAGTAACGTTATTTGGCTTTTAATTAATAATAAACCAAAATGTAGTAAAATAAGTAATTTTATAAAAAAAAATATAAAAAATTAAAATAATATAACTTAAAACTTAATTATTACTTAAACTAACTTTAAAGATATGTTTTTATATAGCTTATTTTTTAAACAAAATATTTAATAAGTAATTTAGTTAGTATATACTTTATATATTTTTTTTTAAAAAAAAATATATTAAATTTATAAGTATCTATTTGTTATTTTATTAACTATTAGTTATTATATATTTATTATATTTAAATTTCAAAATAAATATATACATAAAAAGTATTAGACTTTATAAAAACAATTATTATAATACTAATTTATAAACTCTAGATTGTTCTAGTTAAATATATACTTAAAAACATAATTAAAGTTATTAAATAGCTAATTTTATTAGTTAAAATAATTATTAATTATAAAACTAACTATTATACTATAAAGTTAAACTTAAAAAGCTAAATTTTTTACTTAGTTTTTTACTAGCTATATTAGTAAAAAAATAACTTAGTAACTACTTATTATGTAACAAAATTTTATTTAATTTAAAAATATTAAATTAATATATAAAAGTTACTAAATATTACTAAAAGTTCTTTAAATTTAGTAGTAAGCTTTAATATAATAAACTTTAGTAATATAGTAAAGTTAAAATAAGTTATGTTATAAAGTTAAAATATTTTATTAGCTTAAAGTAAAAATACTAGTAGTTATAAAAAGTAAAATATTATAAAAAAACACCTTTTATACATATATATATATATATATATTAGTATTACTAGTTAATTAACTTTTACTTAATTTTATTAAGTTAATTTCTACTAATTAGTTTTTATTAAATGAATTAAACTTAAATTTACTAAATTACCTTTTTTTATAATTTATTATATATTTTATATACTTTTTTTTAGTAAGTGTTTTACTAATTTAGTTTTTAATACTTATTTTTAATTATTATAAATTAGTATTTTAAACTCTAGTAACATTACTTTTATAATTTAAGTTTATAATTTTATTACACTATTTTATTAAATACTTTATATAATTTCTTTACTAACTATTAACTATATAAAGTATTTAGTGCTTTTTTTTTAACTTATTAGTTTACTATTAATATTCTTAATTTTTTTGTAATTATTTATATATTATTTTATAGCTTTGTTTTTGTATTATTATGTTTTATAATACTATTTATTTTAAATACATTTAAAAGCTACTTATATAAATTATTATTAAAAAATAGTAATATATTTAGTACTTTAAAAAGTTATTTAATTAAAAGTAAAATTCTAATATTAAAAGCTATTATAAATGCTTTTAAACAAAATATATTTTAAATAAATATAAAAATAATATAATAAAAAGAATTATAATACTTTTTAATAAATAGGTAAATTAGTATATATAATTTTTTTAAAATATTTAAATTTTAAAAACTATATTAGCTCTTATTTAGCTTTTGTTATTAAAATAATAATAAAATTTACTATAACTTATTACTATTTTCATTAAAAAGCTAAAAACCAAAAATTTTTATAATATTTTTATACTACAATCTTTAAAATTATTACTAAAAAAATTGTTATTATATAATAATAAAAGTAGGTTTTTTTTAGTTATTAAAAATTAAATAAAAAATATAGTAATTTCTTTTATTATCTAAATTGGTATTTATAAGTTTAATGTTTATAAATTTTTAGCTAAATTTTTAGCTAAAATCTATATATAAAGTAATTATAAATTATTTATAAATATACTTTTATAGCTATTATAGTTATATTTAATTTTAAGATTTAATAATAAAATACTATTAATAAGTTTTTAAATATTAAGCTAATAATAAAATCTTGTTACATACTACTGAAGTATTTTAAGTATTTTAGTTTAATTTTACTTTTACTATAAGTACTATATAACTTAAAGTAATTTCTAAAACTTTTAGTATAATAAGCTTTATAAAATACTTTTTAAATTTAACTTAAAAAAGATTTTAGAATCTAATTACTTATTTAGAAATAGTAAGTTAATTGTATTTTTTTATATTAATAATATTATCACTATGTATACTAAATAAATTTTTTTTTCTTTATAAGAATTTATAACTATATTATAATGTTGCTATTAATTATAAATAATAGCTAAGCTAAAGTAGTTTCTAAGAAATTTAAGCTAATTAAAATTAAAAGAAAAGAAAGTTCTAGCTCTTATAATCTTTCTTTATTAGTAAGATTTATAATAAATATAATATTAAAGTATCTGCTAATAGATAATATGTAAAGACTTTACTACTTAATAAGCCTATTTAAGTATCTATATAGAAATATAACGCCTAGTATATATATACTTACTAGTAGTAAATTAGCTTATTAGCTTATATAGCTCTTATTAAAAGACTAGATATTATATATAATTATATACTAATATTATAATTTTTAATAAATTTTTTATAAAAGCACCTTAAGTACGCTAATTAAATACTAAAATACCTACTAGAAATAATATATTATGCAATTAAACAGTTAGCTATAACTTATTCTAGTTTAATAAAAATTAACGATAATAGACTTAAGTTTTATAGTATATTTAATATGCTTTTAGTATTAACCCTATTACTAAAAAGAGCTATTAAGACTATTTATTTAAATTATTTAGTAAAGCTATTAATTAGAGAGTAACTCTATAGTACTTAGTTATAAAATTAACTATAAAAGCTAAATTACTATTACTATTAACAGCTATAGTAGAACTCTAATAGTAAAACTAGTTTTTTAGATTTATTAATTTTAACCTAGAAATTAAGCTCTTGTTATTTTATAATAACTAGTAAATAACATAGCTAATATAAAAAACACTATAAAGCTTAATACTAAGCTTTATTATATAAACTTATACTAGCATTAGCTATAATAAGAATTCTAAAAAGGTATAATTAATATAAAGTAACTACCTATAAATTAAATGCTAGCAAACAGGCTTATAGAGCATTTATTAAAACAGAAATATAAAATATTTTTATACTAACTTAGCTTAGTAGATATTTAAAGTAGGATCTTTAAAAATATAACAGAAATTATTAAATAATAGCTTAATTTACTAAGGAATTTGATTAATTAAGGTAAACTTTATACTTAGTTATTACTTTCTATTTTTTTTCTAATTAATTTGCTTTCTTAAACTTAGTGTCTTTTTAAGTTTCTTTATTTTATTTATAGCCTATACTATAGGTTATACAGGCTAAGAGGTGTGTAACTAAATATTAGACTCTTAAATAACAGTATTCATTACTATAACTAAGTAATACTTAATTATTTTTATAACTAAGTAACATAATTATTTTATGTTATAAATCCTTTTTTATTAATGTTAGTAGCTTATAATTTTTTTTTAGTATATTTTATTTGTTATTTATATATAAGATAGCTTTACTTAGTTATTAATTAATTAAACTACTTTTTAATTCTCTACCTACTTACTTATAGTTTTTATTCTATAGTTATTCTTATTCTATTATTATTAGCAGATTATAAATCCTTTCTTGTTAAATAATAAGAGATTATAAATTCTTATTCTAATATATCTTACTCATTATTTAAATAGGATAGCTATTTATAGTTTTTAATATATAAAATTACTATTATATCTTTTCTTTATATTTAATTAGAAATTTAGCTTTACTCTAATTTAGAATTCTATTACTATATGTTTAAACTTGCCTTAATTAGGTGTCTATATTAACGCTAGAGTTTAGCCTATATATATCTATTTAATTTAAGAAAGTAACTAAATAATCTTCTTTTCCTACTTAGTATAGACTTATTAGTAATTAATTACTTTATCAATTAATTAATTACTTAACAATTAATTAATTAATATTAATTAATTACTAGAAAAATGCTTAAACTAGTAAAGTTAACTTTATAAAATTTTAGCTCTCTACTATAGTTAGCTATTATATAACTATATAGTAAGTAAATATACTCTTTATATTTATTTAATAAAGCATGGCTTCTTTATTTATTATAGATAATTCTTTTATATTATCTACTTTACTAGTACTAGAAAGTAGCGTATTATAAGTACTTTTATTCTCTCTTATTTTCTTTTTAACTAAGAAGTATAGTAATCACGCGGAGTCTATCTAGAAATAGTTTATTACTTAATAATAACTATTATATAATTATATTACCTAGCCTAAATAATAAGCACTTTTAATAATAGTTAATTCTATAGTTAATTTTATATTTAAAGCCTTTTTTATTAATTTTTATAATACTATACTTGTTTATATTAAAAAATACTATAATTTCTATTTTAAATAAATAAAGTAAAGTTTTAAATAGTAAAGTTTTTTTATATATTTTACTATATTATAAGGTTTTTTTTTAGTATTTATATATAATAACTCCATAAAAATAAAACTTTTTATAAAGTTTTATTAAGTTAACTAAATTATTACTATAATTATAATAAAGAAATAATAATATTATATTTATTAAATAGTATTAGGCTTTTTTATATTAACTATTATATAAGCTATTATATAAATAATAATAGCTTTTTAAATAATATATATTTATACTGTTATAAGAGTACTATATACAAAAAGTTAAGAACTTAAAAAGAAGTATTAATTAATTACTATATATAGGACTAAGTAATAATTTAAGATATTACATAAAGAAAGAAAGAAATAAAATAAGTTATAAATAAAGTATTTAAGTAAGAACTTATGTACTAGTATAAAACTAATATGTAAACACATAATATAATAAAAAAGCTTATAAAAAAAACTCTTTTAAAAAGCTTTTATAAGGTATTATAAATTGTTACTATAATATATACGTAATTTTAAAAACTTTAAATATTAAATATAAAGTTAACTTTAACTTAATTTAATTATAAAGTTGTTATAAAAACTATATTATTAACTTATATTTTAATATTTTCTAAATGCTATTAGTTAAAAAGTATTAAAAGCTGCTATTAAAACTACTTTTAATAAAGCTAATAATACTATTATATAAAATTTTTATAAAAATAGCCTAAGTTTAAATAGTTTTAAAAAGTAAGTAAGTATAAAGTATAAAATAACTACTTTTACTAATAAAGTATTAAGTAATTAAGTAAACTTTATAATATTACTTATATATATTTAATATTTAATACTATATTTTAATATTTAAAAATTGTTTATAAGTAAATTACTTAATATTAATAGAGTTATATATTAGAATTTATAGTTTAATTTTTTTATTTTTACTTAAAAAAAGTAAAAAAGCGAATACTATATATATAATAATATTATAAAACTTTTGGTAATAATATACTTTATTTTAAGTAATTAAATTTTTTAAAATAATACTAAAGTTTTTACTACTTTTTTTTTTGTAAACTATGTAAATATATTACGAATATAGAACTAGAGTACTATATAGAAAAATATCTTCATATAATATTACGTAATAGCACGGTATCACGTAATTAGGTTAGTTAGTAAAATAAAGGATATTCTTTTCTACTTCTATAGCTAGTAGAAATAATTAACTTTTATATAATACTAAAATTATTAACACTTAGTACTTTAGTAACTAGTAAATAGTTGCCTTTATTAATATGGGCTGGTAAGTGCTTATAAAGTATTACTAGTAGTTTAATAAAGTACTAACTTATACAGCTACTCTACTACTTTATTTAACTTAGTGTAAAAGCTATGTCGAAGTAAACTAAGCTAAGACCTGGTGTGAGCCTACTATTACTGTAGTAAGGCAGCTCTGGTTAATACAAGAACAGGCTAATTATTCCTAATTCTCAGGCAAAATCAAGCGAGCAGGATAAGCGCCCTATAGTATATAACCTGCTTGCTCAATCTCTTGATGTTACTGAGGCCACTAAAGATGAGGATAGGTTTGAAAAGTTCAGCAATTTATTACCTCATAAGATATCCTGCTTCCCGCTAAACTGGTCGTGCCGAAAAGGGCAGAGAATGGAGTATCCTCATCTACACCAAATGGCCATTGACATTCTACCTATTCCGCCAATGTCTGATGATCCGGGGCGGGTATTTAGTGGAGCACAGCGTACAATCTCAGGGGACCGGGCACGCCTAGGTGCAGCAAATATTGAGAGAACTGAGTGCCTTGGCAACTGGAATAAGAATGACTTGATAAGGCAACTGTATGTAGTAGCTGAGGACGAGATGGTGGATGTCTCTGGCAGCGACGGTGAGGTACGGTAGACACCATGCGAAGAACATCTTAATATGAGGTCTTGGCAGTGATCGATAGCTAATCAATCGATATCAATCAGGGCAAATGATTGATTGATTGATTACTGACAAGTCTGACTTGGTGCAGCGAACTGTGCCACCTTTTCTTAAACAACAGGGTGATGATGAGTATATTTAGTACGGCAACCACATCCATTCTTGTACTTGATTAAAGCTCTACTCGACATATGTTTATCCATTTTGAGAGAATTGAGTCAACCTCTTCCTCTTGCTTGGGATCTGAATATGTCTTACATGCTGTTCTTCCATGAGCTTCACATGAATTTAAGGAGAATTAAACTGGAAATTCAGCAAATATAGATTAATTTAATGCCTAGAGCTTCCATCGGAATGATGTTTCCCGACTATTCTAAGACCTACTTCCCACCTCCTCCCGACCTAGCGAATTCCACAACACCCCGATATACCCAAGCACAATCACATCTGACCGGACGCAGGGAAAATATGTAGCGGCAACCTCATGAGTTGAAAGGTAAGGATGGCTATCCTACTTAAACAATGATCTTGTAAATGTCGATAGGGGGATCGACAGGAGACGATCGTCAGGAGAAGATCGTCAGGATAGGATCGTCAGGAGGATCAACAGGAGAGCTCAGTATACAAGCAATGGTGCTACCTGAGAGGCCAGCACTCGGTTACATCACACCGATCAGTAGTAGATGCATCTCAATGCCACGCCTCGCTAGCAGCTCTATCATCTTCCCCGTACCCACCTAGTATCAATGGCCAACCCTCCTATCCCACCCTCGCACAATCTTCCTATCACGATTACGCCCAGCCATCCTACTCACATCACCATCATTCTTCATTCTCCTATCCATGTCATCATTCGTATCTGTCTTAGTTCCAATCCTCATATTCCCTTTAGACCTAACTAGCCCCATTGCCTACCGTCTAGAGAATTCCCCCGCATGTCGCTCAACCCGCTCCTCCATTCCGCACCCAATTTGCATCCATGAGTATGCACATGTAAGACCGACTCCGCTTCTTGCACTTCTCCACTCCCGTTCTAAAATCTGTCCGACAATTAATGAGGAAGTCATGGCTCCGTGGTATTCAAGAAGAGCGGATCTATGGAGATGCGAAGGCAATAAAACTAAATGGATAAACCTGGTGGGCTATGGGCCCAACCTGGGGACTTAAGCGGCCAGACCGTAGACTAATAATCCGAACTCTATTAAACTAGCCTCTCTCAGTCGCAAACAATCCAAACATTGTGTCAGCAATCCTCAATCCGGATTGACTTGTTTCATAGTTTGATAAATGTAGATGAGGCTGAGAAGGTTACCAACCTATAAAAACCTGCGGAGAGCATGCCAAGATGAGCCAATATCATTTTCGGGATTGTTTCTATAGGCTTTCCTATTTTAGACTCTATTATTTGTTATGTCAGGCTATCGCCCAGTGTTCCTTTGACATCCTGTAGAGGGAGGGGAGGGTCCGATTGGCCAGCGCCCCCCATCACCGCCCCGCGGCCCGGTGTTGAGAAATTGGTGGCGACCTTTTATGCAATCCGGGGATAGAGGTAGTATTAATTGACTCCTACAATACATAGAAACGCGTTTCTGACGTTTTTAGTACATAAAAGTGGGGCGGGAGGTGTAAGATATGCGTAGGTGCATCTTCGACGGCTTGAAGTTGAAGCTCGACATTTATAGTTTGACGATAGTACAGAGTTAATAATTACCCATCAATAAACACCGATTTATTATTAGTCTCTATTATCCTTCAATCATGGAAACCGCTGGTCTCGTCGTTGGTAGCGCTGCACTCACATCGCTTTTCAACGATTGCGTTGAAACATTCAAGAATATTCAGGACGCCAGAAATTTTGGCCGAGACTAACAGACATACCTGACCCAACTCGGCGCAGTTAAGCTTCAATTCTCACGGTGGGGAGAGGCCGCAAGGCAATATTCAATTCCGATCTCGGCCGGGGAAGAAGAGAAAGCTCACGATCTTATCGGCAACATTGTACGCGCCTTTAAACAAACCAAAAAAGAATCTAAGTCGTTGAGACTGAAGGGGAAACGTAGTCAGTTTGCTATTATTTCGGAGCCTTCAACCAGGCCTAAGATAGAGTAAGAGGTGGCTCTTGCTGATGTCGAGGAGTTAAGTGCTAAATATCAGGAAGGGACTCCCTTCCGCGCTAACGTTAGGTGGATAATCTATAAGAAGGATGATTTAAAGGCTCTGATTGACTCTATCCGCGAAGACGTCAAGGATAAATCTACATTGGGCAATTCCTTGACGCCAGAGTGACGGAGCCCAATATAGCGGACTCTGTAGCATAGTCTTATAACTTTCATTGTAAAGCTCCGCATCTCTCGCTAATTGTATCATACCCTTCTCACCTCCATCAGCTGCCTTCCTTCTATTCATGCAACCAGCCTTTGCATGCTCCTTACCCCTACTATCCTTGCTGCCCATCGCAGAGCTGCACGCCTGCGGTTGCACCTTTTCATCATCCACTTCCTGCGCCACCCCAGCCGCGCCGTTATTCGCCTCTGCCACTCTAGGTACCCCCGGACTGCTGTTGCCTGCCTCTCTTGTCGACTTGATGCGCCCGTCTCGCAGCGCCCTGACGACCAGATGGAGGCCCCGACATATCGCCATGTCTGTCATACCTTCGTACCGGATGGTCACGTAAACCATCCTAGCCACGTCGACACAGTGACTGTCAGATACTTCCCAGAGCGTTCCAATAATATGCCGGAACCCCACAAGTTGGAAGGTGCTCATTAGATGGATTCTGTCATCAACAAACTTGCCCACCTTGTTTGCACCAGTCAAGGAGGCCGAGAGATAACTAAGAACGGAAATCTCTCTTGGATCTTGTAGTCACGGGGGTCCCTTACAGTTATCGGGCTCTCCTGCCAATACTCCAGGAGCAAACAGCTTCGTGAAAGACCCAGCAGATCCGAGCGTCTAGGGCCAGCGAAATGGAAAATCTTATATGCTCGCAAGTGCACCGGAACTTCTTCCTGCGCTGTGGTGGCATGACTGGCTCAGGTTGTAGCGACAGGCAGAGGTCGGCTAATACTTCCACTTCCCTGGTGGCGAAATAGAGGACTGAGCAACCAGGAGAGCACGGTCCAAGGTAGATTCCGTGGCTCTACGAACGCTATGCAGAAGCCCGTATACCAGTGCCTTTTCAGATGAGCGATGGGATCAGGCTGGTTGTCAATTTGTCAATTAGTCATCAATCGATAATTACTAGATATTACGAATAAAGTAACGTTACAATCTGGATTTTTGCGCTAACGTTATTAAGCGTGTTCTAACTTGTTTATGTAAAATAATATTCTTAATGTTATGAGACGTCGTTTCGCTGGAATAACGCCTAATTCATTCTACTTTGGGTTCCCATCCAAAGTGGATGAAAAGGTCATAGGCAAAATGCTATCCCATGCCCTGCCACCAATCGCCCTCGGTTAATTGGCCAACCAGAGCTGCTTACTAAGGCTGCATGAACTGCGACAACACGCCCTCGAGTAGATGTCAACATCCTAATTCAACGCGACATTTTTCAACAGCGCAATGCCCAAAGGCTATCGTGAAGACGATGATCTTGTTAAGAAGAACGATACTATCGATCCTGTGAAAAAAAAGTACAAGCCGCCGCTGCCAGACGCCAGAGAACCGCCGAACTAGGACCCCCTGCCCATCCACAACGCGACCGAGCGCGGTCATGCAAACCTTCCTGCAGGCATTAACAAAGAAAGCCCAATTGATCTCTTCAAGCTATTCTTTACCGATAATAAAGTGGATGAGCTTTGTGTTTACACGAATCGCAATGCCGAGATTACTCAAGCAGCGGCTAAAGAGACGGAGCTGCACCAGCGTCAGCCGTAGCATCCAGTTAATAGGAAGGAGATGTATGCGTATTTTGCTACGCTTATACATATAGAGATACACCAAGAACCACGCGTTAGCGACTACTGGAGGACTAGCGAGCATTTTAGCGTTAAACACCGCATAGGAGAGTTTATTAGACGCGTTAAGTTCAAGCAAATTAATCAATACTTCTATTATACAAAACCTCACGAAGATGGCCGAGATCTACCTTTCCAAAACACCTTTAAGCGCGTGTAGGAGTTATCTGAGCACCTACGTAGTTACTCACAGAGATATTAGACGCCTAGAAAGAATTTAACAGTTAATGAGTCTATACAGCGATTTATAGGTAGAGTATAAGAGATTACTACAATTAGATACAAGACTGCTCCTACTAGGTTTAAAATATAGATACTAGGCGACTTAGGGTACATTCTAAACTAGCTATTCTATTTAAAAAGTACAGGAAAAGAGGTAGGACCATATAAAATTAACCTCCAGTAGCAGGAGGAAGGGTTTTTAGTAACTACTATAGTCATCCTTTATATAGCCTGTAATTACTATAGGCATAAGCATCTCCTACCGCCTAGCAAGTATATAATATAGCTTAATAACTTTTTCACGTCTGTTAGGGTCCTAGAGAGACTTCGGTAGAAAGGAATTAATAGTACTAATATAGTATAAATAATAAAGATACCCTAAAAGAAAAAGATAGAGAACGCTAAGAAAAAAGCTACTAAGAATTCTAAAAAGACTCTATCTTAGGATATCTAGCCTATTTTAGAAGATGAGCTAAATAGGTACCACTAGACCCTAATAGACATACTTAAGGTAACTTAATAGTAGAGGACTCTGTTAAGACGTTTTCAGAAGACCTTATAAATATAAGGCTCTATTATTAAGACTTAATTAAATAGAATACTACGTACTATAAAGCGTTAAAGAATAAGACTATAGGCTAGTTTATATAGTAAGATAACAACATAGTCCTCTTTACTAGCTCTATTAATAATCTAGTAGTAATTATTATATGAAAATGTAATAGACCTAGCAAAACTTATATAAGCGCTATTAAAATAAGGAAGGTGTTTAAAAACGTAATTTCTAAGAATTTACTTATTCTAAAGCTTATTAATTTATATAACTATTTTATAAACGCTGTTAATTGCTTTAATTAATTAAAGTTATACTATACTACTTTATAGAGCTATAGGAAGACATGGTGAGCACTTTTCCACCTCTTATTTAATATAACCTTAGTAAATTACTATAAGCTTTTAATATTATTTTATAAGATTAAGATATCTAGCTATAGGGTTTTTCTCCTTAAGCTAGTTTACTAGCTCTAGAATCTATTAATATGCTAGATAAAGTAGTATGTAAATTACTTATAGTTAGTAGAAATTAATTCTCAGCCTATAAGTAATTACTAGTAGGAAAAGATATATAATTTAAGCTAGCTTTATACTACCTATACTGCTAAAAGCTAATAGGTAATTATAAAAAAATTTCTACTAAAAGAATTATCTCTATTAAAGCTTAATTTATAGAAGGCATGATTTAAAAGAACTATTTTTAGCTACTTCTAATATAAAATTCTTTTATATAAACTAAAGTAAGAATTCTGTTAGATAGAGCATCTCTAATAAGTATAGCTATAGCTTAAACTATTTATAGAATAGTTCTCTATTCTACCTAAAAACTATTTACTATAGTAACCTATATATATTTTAATAGCCTTATATAAGAACTAGCTATCTAATTACTCTATATATAGTGTTTTTAAGACAATTCTTATATAAATTTAGTAAAGGCAATCTATTAAGAATATAGCCTAAGTAATTATCTGATTAGCTAATTAACTAGAGGTAATTAATAACAAGGTATAAATATAGAAACTTAGTATATACTATAAATAGTAAGTCTTAGTATTTTTAAATATTAAAGCAGCACTTACTAAGGCCTATTTACTTATAAATAGACTATTCTTATTATTTAAAAATAAATTCTTATTACTTACCTCTTTAAGAGCTCTTAGTTTAGCTATTAACAGGTTATTATTAGTCTTATAAAACTATAAAGCCTTAATAGCTTATAGATTTTAATTTATTAAGATGTTAATAGTTTTCTTACTATTTTTCTCTAGTAGCTAGCTATTATTTTCTTAATCCTAATTACTAGTATTTTTCTTAGAGATTATATTACTAATATATTTATCCACTAGCAGGCTGAACTAATACCTTAGTAACTTATTTACTTTAATAATATTTATTTAAAGTTAACTTCTATATATCTTGAGTAGTAATTTATAGCTGTTAAAAATTTACTTATACTTATTACTTATTACCAGAGCCGCTAGTACGTCTAGTGTAAATTAAATAAAATCTAATTAATTATAATATTACTTATTCTAGTATTTAATTATATTAAAATTATTAATATCTTCCGTCTGATGTAGGTTAGACGAGAGGTAGTTAGTAAATTAATTAATTAAAAAATTAAAAAAAATAAGGCTAGAGAAAACTTAAAGTTTTTTATAAATATATATAAAAATAAATTTTCTATATAAGTAGTTAACAGAAGCAGTAGTAATTACTATATAAAAATTATTAAAATCTTTAAAAGTCTTATTTCTGTATTTTAGCTAGAGTTCTTTAATAAAGGCTTTTATATTCTTAATTTATTCTCTTTACTTTAGATTATCTTCCTATTTCTTCTTAAACTAATATATTTTAAGTATAGGATTTAAGACAATAGCGGTAAAGTAAATAGATATCTTATTAATAAGCTTATAGTATTTCTTATATTTAGCTTAAGCTATTACTAAATAAGCTAAAAGTATTTTATATACCTAAGTATTAGATTTACTAGAATATTAATCAGCTAGCTGCTGGAAATCTACCTGTATTTAATTAATCTCACTTAAAAGCTAATTGTTATGAACGGTAATAAGAATACAGAAGTAGCTAAAGAAGTGTTACTATAGAAAATATAGTATAAGGAAATATGCAAGCAGTGCTGAAGAGCTGAGGTAAACTAGCAAAAACAGAATTTAAGAATAGGATTACTCTAGAGTAAGTTCAAGTTCTATAGGGAACAGTACCCGGACAAATGACTAAGCAAGAGTCACGGGACCATGCTTGGTAGCTAGCTTAAGATCAAGAAGATAGAAGCTCTGGCACCTACTATCTTCTCTAGTAGTATCTAATATACTTCCAACTGGTATACAATGTACGCACGGAGGATCTACTATAAGTATGAGACGCTGGACGGCTCACGGTTACTTTTGATTCTTTGTAGTTACTCTAAAATTAAGATTCACACCTTAAGTGAAATAGTTCAATACTATCCTGTTGAACCTTAACTTACCGTATCGCTTCTTTCTACCTCTACTGAGTCAACCAACTTCCACTAAGTCTAACAAGCTATCCGATCCGGAAGCGAGGGAACTGATTGAGCGGTGTTACACAATCAGTTGGACGGCTTATTGCCAGTATAATTTACGCCAGTAAGTTAGCAACCTGTAATATTGTAACTACCATCTTAAGAGAGTAGAAGAAGCTGTTGGATAGATTCCAACACCGTATTGTCTGAACAAGGTCTATGACGACCCACTATAAAGACGAACAAGAACTTTATTCGTCAGAAGAAAGTAGCAGTGAAGAAGAAGTCATGGTAGGGCCTTCATCTATAACAGGAAGTACATCAGGAGGACAGAAGAGTGCGCAACAAATCATTCAAGAACAAGAAGCAGCCATCATGAAGTTACGCGACGCTCTAGTCAACCTACAACAACAAGTGGCAGCAGGTAAAACCCAGAAGGGAGGAACAGTAAAGATACAACCACTAGCCAAGTTTAACGGAAACCGAGACGAACTCAAGACTTTCATGGCAGCCATGGACCTCTACTATCGTTTCAATCAATCTTCATTCATGACTGACCAGGATCGGATCCTAGCAGCCGGCATGAACATGATAGGAAGAGCCATGAGATGGTTTGAACCACTCATAAGGAACTACTTAGCCAACGGAGACCCAAACCTAGGAGCAGCAGGACTTACAGACTATAACAGCGACGTAAAAAGAGCCTTTAAGAGCTACAAGAACTTCGAAAAAGAAATGATTATAGTCTTCAGAGAAATTAATGAAGAAACGGAGGTAATTTAGAAGCTATAATGGCTCAAGCAACGCACGTCAGCAGCTAACTATACAGCAGAGTTTAAATAAATCTAATCACAACTTAATTAGGCAGACCAACCATTGGTTATAATATACTATAAAGGACTAAAAGACAGGATTAAAGATGAGATCTCTAGAGGAAAGCGACTAAGTATCTTACTCAGAATCATTAAACAAGTAGTAACTATTAACAATTATCAGTACTAACAAGAGTAGGAAAAAAAGGCATAAGGGAGACCAGTAATCTATACACCTAGAGAAAATAGAAAAAATACCTAAATATATAACGTAATAGATATTAATATTAGGAAAATATATATTAATAAATAGTAAGAAAAGCGAGCTAAGGAATGAATAAAATGCTATATATAAAAAGCTTATTTAGAATATAGAAAATAAAGACATTTTATTAAAGACTATAGATAATAATAAGTGGACGTTAAAAAAGCTTATGTCTAAACTAAAGTACTAAAGAAAATTAAAATAGCTATAATCTAAATAAAATAAGAATAAGACCAAATTACTAAAGAGACTATTATATAATATTTAAAGAAAAAATAATACTAGATCTGTAGGAGCTACATACACTTTAGAATAAAATATAAAATATTATATTAGTAAGTAAAGAATTATCTGATAGAATTAATTAGTAATATAATTTCTATAATATAAGGAGTAGCACTACAGTAATACAACACCAAAACATAAAAAGAAATATAAAGATTTCAAGAAATTATGGAATAAGAAGAAGGATTCTTTAAGAAAAAAAATTAGAAATTCAGATAAAGAAAGAATTACAAGACAGAAAATAGAAAGAAACTAATATCTATAATAATTATATAATAAGTACACTAGAAATATTATTAGATATGCGGATTAGAGTATTATCTAGAGAAATACTATATTACTAAGCACTAGGAAATTACTTTAGGAGATAGAATATATAAATACTAATAAGTACTATAGTTAGCAGGAAATAAGTAACATAAAAAACTTAGTAAATAGACTCTAGTTATATAGATAAATAAAATCTATAAATAAGAACTTATATTAATTATAAGTCATGCTACCTACTATTATCCTATTAGATATCTAGAACTAGAATAGAATTAGAGTAAGAAAGAAGAAATAATTTTTTTATTAACTTTATAGATACAAGACAACAACGCTGTAAATAAAGTAATAATAAAAAAATACTAGATATATATAACATCAGGTTATATAGGAATAGACTATAAATAGAATAAATATATAATATATATTAAAGGACTAAGGATAAAGAGAGTATTATAATAACTTATAAATAAAAAGAAATTTAACTTATAATAAGAACTAGTTTATACGGATTTAGAAAACGAATTACAGGATCTAAACTCAGATAAATATAAATAGTTATTATGGGATAAATACTAGCTAGGATATTAATTACATTAGATTAAATACTATTAGAAAGAATAGTTAGCTATAGAATCACATTAGAAACTCACATACCAAGAATGTTTTTTAGAATAGAAATATAAGGATTATAGAGAATAAACTAAGAAAGTATATAAAATACTTAATAAAGAAATATGTTAACTCCAGAGATACCTAATCTATAGAACTAAAAAAGAAATATAAAAAAGATAACTGCTACTTAGAAGTTAACTATATATAAAAAACTAGAAAACTAGTAGACTATAACTAAGCTACTAGAGAGCTAAGAAAAGGTTAGAAAAGACATATTAATTATATACATATAACTAAACTAAAGGAAATATGAAAATAAGTTATATATAAATGTATATATTAACAGCTTTAGAATACTAGTACTCATAAATAGTAGAACTAGTAAGACACTTATATTAAATAAGTAAATATAAAGATACTAGATACTAACTAAAGTTTTAGACAAATCTATATAAATAAAACGCATAGATAATAGTCTAATAATATTTAAAAGAGATTTAATTAATTTTAAAATAAGGAATATAACTATTTAGACAGCAGGTTATATAAATAACTGTTGTATTAAAATTATATATTTAGGTAATAAAGATTTTATACTAAAATAAAACTAGCTAGCATGATAGAACTTATTAATTAACTAGAAAACAAAGTTTATAGACATTAGGAGAGACTACTATAAATAAATAAAAATTATAATATAGATAAAGAAAATAACTCTTTATAATATCATGTTTATTATACTAAATAAATACTAAAAGAAATTTAAAAGATAGTTCTTTAAAAAAGCTAAGGACTAATTACTAGAATACTAAGACTAAAACCACAAAATCACGCTTAAGGAAGAAATAGATTTAAAACTAGAACTATTATATCAAGTACTAATTTACTAGTAGGAGAAGTTATAAAGATTTTTATAAAAAAACTAATATAAGAGATATATATAGATAAGTAAAAGTAAAATAGCATCACTAATACTCTTTATACTAAAAAAGAATAGAAAACTAAGGTTGTGTATTAATTATAAATACTTTAATAAAACTATAGTTAAAAATTATTACTTTATATTACTAATACTAGAACTTATAGATAAACTTAGAGGAGCTAAGTGGTTTAGTCTCTTTAATATTAAAAATAAATACTATTAAATATAAATAGCAAAAAAACACGAATAGATGACAGTATTTAAGATAAGATATAAATTATTTAAATATTTAGTTATACTAATAGAACTTACTAATGCACCAGCAACATTCCAAATAATTATTAACTATATACTAAGAAAATATCTAGACGTATTTATAATAGTATATTTTAATAATATATTTATGTATATAAATAGAACGCTAGAAGAATATATTAAGTATATTAAAAAAATATTATAAAAGCTTAAGGAACACAAACTATATGTTTAAATAAAAAAAAATATATTCTATAAAACAGAAGTTAAGTTCTTAAGATACTTAGTATC
This sequence comes from Zopfia rhizophila CBS 207.26, assembly GCA_010093925.1. Taxonomy (NCBI): domain Eukaryota; kingdom Fungi; phylum Ascomycota; class Dothideomycetes; family Zopfiaceae; genus Zopfia; species Zopfia rhizophila. Next base: position 28,580 of record ML994693.1, read on the forward strand.
TTAAGATAAAATAGTAATTAATTTTAATAAAATAAAAGATATACGGTCTTAGCTAATACTAATAAATATAAAAGAAGTTTATTTTTTTCTCAGATTTACGGGATTCTGCTGATAATTTATTAAGAATTACTTAAAAATTATATCACCCTTAACAGAATTACTTAAGAAGGATTAATAATTTAAGTAAAAATAATATAAAGAGAATGCTTTTAAGACCCTAAAGAAAATATTCTAATAACTACTAATATTAAAGATATTTAACTTATAACTTTAAATGGAGATATATATAGATATATTAAACAGAGCTACAAGAGCTATTCTATTATAAATATAAAATAATAAATAAAAACATCTAGTAAACTTCTTATCTTATAAACTCATAACTACTAAATTAAACTATAATATTTATAATAAGAAACTATTAGTAATAGTTTAAGTATTTAAAAAATAGAAACATTACTTAGAAGGAGCTAAGTATTAAATTATTATATATTTAAATCACAAAAATCTAACAGCATTTACAATAACTAAGAAGTTAAATTAATAATAAGTTAGGTAGTAGAAATTAGTTTTTATTTTTAATTTTTAAATACTTTATAAATTAGGAAAAGAAAATATAGTAGCTGACATACTTAGTTAACAAGTAAACTATATAAGAGATATACTAAAGATTTATAATATAATACTTAAGTAAAGACCAGACGGATCTCTAGGAAACTTATAAATAGATAATAAAACAATAGTCATTATTAAAAATACCTGAGAAAAATAAATAAAGGAATTTAATAAAAGACAGCTACTCTAGAATTTAGACTAAGAAATAATCTATATACTAGATAAATTATAAACTAAACTAATTAGAAACTAACACTCAACTGAGATGCACGGACATTAAGGAATTAAAAAGACTATAGAATAAATTAACAGACATTTCTGGATTCCTGGAATATAAAAAAAGGTCAGAGCTATTCTTTTAGAATGTATTAAGTATAAGAAAAATAAGGCATTAAAATATAAGGAAGTATGGACTTATGTAACTAATTTCTTCACTAGACCTACTATAAGAAGTAGTTATAATAGACTTTATTACAGGAATACTAATAACAACCACCTTTTAAGGTTAATGGTATGACATGATACTAGTTATTATAGACTAACTTATAAAATACATATACTTTAAACTAACATATACGGAAATTAAGGCAGATGAATTAGCAACTATACTTATTAGGCTACTAATTACATAATATAGTTTACTACAGGAATTTATCACAAACAGAGACAAATTATTTACATTAATATTCTAGAAGATGTTTATTAGAAAGCTAGGGGCTAAACACCGCCTCTTAACAGCATTTCATCCACAAATAGATAGATAAACAGAATAGATAAATCAGACATTGGAATAATACCTACGGATGTACGTTAACGAATAACAAGATAATTAGATCAACTTACTACTAATAGCTGAGTTTGTATATAACTCTGTAAAGTTATTAATGACAGGAAAATTACTATTCTATATGAACTATAGTTATGAGCCTACGGCTTATCAAGAACCACGGAAACTAGATAAGATATCAGAATCTATAAGACTGAAGGTTGAAGTACTATAATAATTCCATCAGGAAATTTCACAGAAAATCACCCATAAAGGTAATCTTAGCAAATAAATTAAGGACAAGACTAAGGTTAAGGGACTAATCTTTAAGGAAGGGGATAAGGTTTTCCTACTATGAAAAAATTTAGAAATAAAACGACCATCAAGGAAACTGGACCACATTAAATTGGGACTATTTAAGGTTAAATGATAAATAGGACCTGTGAATTACGAACTACAACTATGTAAAGATACAAGGATTTACCTAGTTTTTTATGTTTCAAAATTAGAACCAGCACCATGAAACGTTGAATTATAGACAAAACTCAAACTCAAGGAAGACACAACTAAGTACGAGGTTAAACAAATCTTGGACTATCAACAATTCAGACATCAGTGGAAGTACTTAGTTAGATAGAAAGACTACAGACCTGAGGATAATACGTGGGAACTAGTCAAGAACTTAAAGAACAGTTTAGAGCTAATTAACCAGTACCATTGGATGGAGCAGTAAACGCCTGCTCTAAGGCTGTATCCAATGAATACAGAGAATGCAAGACGTTCCACTTGAAACTAGAGAAGAAAGGTGAGCCGACACTAGACACTGTAGGTTACGGTGTGTCAGGTTGACTCTAACGACTCTACTCTTCCTTCTCCATTGCATGAACTTTATTAATTAAGACAAGCTCGCGCTGGAACATCTCTTTCTCCTAAGAATCTATTTGGGCTAGTTGAAGGCGAAGGCGACGTTGACGGTTTCAAGCTTTAAGCTCCTTATCTTGCGCTCGCTCTAACTTCTGACGAAGTTTCTCCTTCTCCTTATCAAAACGATCCCATGAGAATTGCGATACTATGAGATCGCACGAAACGTTTCGACTAATACACTCGGAACATCGCCTAGAAGCCAGATTCACCAGACAAACACGATTGCCCCTCTGGCAGCGGGAATATGGAGACGGCATTTGACGGCTGTGCTCGCGGACTCTTTTCGCTAGATAGTAAGCTCATATTAAGAACGATTCCGCTCAAGTCATCCTTAAGAAACTGGAAGGACAGGAAGGGTGTAAGGGGTTCTTACGATCTCAGTTTTCACGCGGAGGACCAGCTGCCTTTATACTGCTTATAAAAGAAAGAATAAAATAACCTTCAGGCTGAAGGCTTAAAGAAAGGAGATAATGTTACGGATAGTAATAAGGATACAGAAGCAGCTGAAGAAGCGTCGCTATGGAAGACACAGTATGAGAAAATGTGCAAGCAGTGCTGAAAAGCTAAGGTAAACTAGTAAAGACAGAATTTAAGGATAGGATTATTTTAGAGTAAGTTCAAGTTCTATAGGGAACAGCACCTAGATAAATGACTAAATAAGGGTTATAAGACTATACTTGGTAGCTAGCTTAAGATTGAGAAAATAGAAGCTCTAGCACCTACTATCTTTTCTAGTAGTATCTAATATACTTCCAACTGGTATATAATATACGCATGGAGGATCTCCTATAAGTATGGGACACTAGACGGCTTATAGTTACTTTTAATTCTTTATAATTACTCTAAAATTAAGATTTATATCTTAAGTGAAATAGTTTAATACTATTCTATTAAATCTTAACTTATTATATTACTTCTTTCTATTTCTACTAAGTTAATTAACTTTTACTAAGTTTAACAAGCTATTTAATTCGGAAGCGAGGGAACTAATTAAGCAATATTATATAATTAGTTAGATAGCTTATTACTAGTATAATTTACGCCAGTAAGTTAGCAACCTGTAACACTAATCTAAAGTCTGAAAATTATTTATAGGTGTTAATTTATAGCCTTTAATTATTACTATAGCTTTATAGAAAGTCTTGAGGTATATATAAAGATATTTAAGTTTAATCTAATAATAATACTTAAGCCTTTTATTATTACTAAGTTATTTTAATTTTAACTTTAGTAGAAATATATAGTTACTATAGAATCTTTTAATTTACTCTTAAATATTTAAGGCTTAGTTAATTATAATAAATAAAAAGTTTAGCATGTTTAATTATAATAGAGTAGCTAAAAAGTATTAGTTTAACATATTAGTTTAAGATATTAGTTTAAGGTATTAGTTTAAGATATTAGTTTAAGATATTAGTTTAATATAGATATAGATAGTATAGAGTTTAAAAGTATTATATAGTTTTAACTTATTTTTAAACTATTATACACTAATAAATCTTTTCTAATTTTAATTATTTAAAAGAACTAGCAATACTAAGGGCTATACTAAATATATTAAATAAAATTTAAAAGTAATCTAATTACTCCGCGCTTTTTCTAAAGTTGCTGGATCTTTTTAAAATTTATATTTTATATAGTCTAGTTAAGTTACTTATAAATCTTCTTAGTGTCCTTTCTAATAATAAAAGCTTATATATAAAAGTTATTTATATAGCTAAAATAATATAGTTATTTCTGCTTTTTTATTTTAACTAACTACTTTAAATAAAGAGCTTAAAGAACTTTATTAATAGTAATATCATTTAACTCCATATTATCCGCTATAAAGTATTCTATTAATTCTAGAAATCTATAGTCCTTAATTACTATAAGAAGAACTACTGTAATATTACTTTCTAAGTAATCTCTAAAAACTTCTTATAAAATTAATAAGCTATATCTTTAATTCCTGCGTTTATTAATAAAATAAGTGATAATAGTAATTATGCCAAGTCTATTTAGTAAGGTCTATAAGTTAAAGGATAAAGTTATATTACTATAAGCAGATTTAATATCATTTTTAAAAACTTAATAGTGTTAGTTAAACTTATTTATTATCCAGCCATATATAGTCTTTATAGCGTGAGGAAGATATCTTAAAAGGGATATATTAAAAACCTCTAATACAGCTCAAAAATATAAGTTTCTACTTAGTAAAAGATAATATAGTAATAGATAATTTAGTATATAAAGATTAGTTTCTAGGTGTTCTAGTTTTGCTGCTAGTTAAGAGCTATAAGCTCTAGCGCCTTTTTAAGCATAAACTAACTAAAAGATAGCCGCATTTAATTCTCAAGTTTTCCCATACTTCTATTCATATTATAGTCCTTTACTAGATAGTTAAGGGCAGTAGTATTACCGTCTATAATCATTATAAGTTCTTGGTACACCCTTTTCTTCTTACAGAGGTAGTAATAAAATAACTAATCACTTACTAGTTAATTTCTTACTACTATATCTTCTCCCTACTACTAAACAGGAGATTTGCGGCGTTTTAGTTGAGTAGAAGTCTTAGTAAGAGATTTACACCATATGTATGCCTTCCCCCAGTAAATAAACTCATCAAACTCAGGCTGATTGTTGACAAGGGGATTGATATGTGGCGGAGTAAGAATAAATAACCTATTAGGTTATGAGCGTGCTGAGATACTAAACGAATTGAGCATAGCTTAACTGCCCATAGTAGATAAGAACTGATGATAAGGTAGGAGAGATGTCGAATAAAATCTTCGTCTTATGCTACTTCAGATAAGGAAGTTTATGTGCCTTTGTTTTATATAATTGCTTTTATTTCTAATCTGTGCGCAGGGCCACCCATATTACAACCAATTAAAAGCCTCCTAGCTAGGCGAACAGCTTCACATTTCCTCCGGATCCCCACTCAGAAAATCCTACTAGCGCGCCTGGACGCGCCACGACTCTCAATCCACGCCAAACCAGTAGGAAAAAGGGGCAATCCAACGCCAGTAGAAATCTCACGCCAACTGGCTTACGCCAAGTCGCGCCAATCCAAGTAGATCACTGATTTATATTATAGTCCTCTACTAGATAGTTAAAGGCAGTAGTATTACTGTCTGTAATCTTTATAAGTTCTTAGTACGCCCCCTTCTTTTCATAGAGGTAGCAATAAAACAACCGATCGCTTACTGGTTAATTTCTTACTACTATATCTTCTCTCTACTACCAAACAGGAGATTTGCGGCGTTTTAGTTGAGTAGAAGTCTTGGTAAGAGATTTACACCGTATGTATGCCTTCCCCCAGTAAATAAACTCATCAAACTCGGGCTGATCGTTGACAAGGGGATTGATATGTGGCGGAGTAAGAATAAATAACCTATTAGGTTGTGAGCGTGCTGAGATACCAAACGAATTAAGCGTAGCTTGACTGCCCATAGTAGATAAGAACTGATAATAAGGTGGGAGAGATGTCGAACAAAATCTTCGTCTTATGCTACTTCGGATGAGGAAGTTTGTGTGTCTTTGTTTTGTATAATTGCTTTTATTTCTGATTTGTGCGCAGGGCCACCTATATTACAACCAATTGGAAGCCTCCTAGCTAGGCGAACAGCTTCACATTTCCTCTGGATCCCCACTCAGAAAATCCTACTGGCGCGCCTGGACGCGCCACGACTCTCAATCCACGCCAAACCAGTAGGAAAAAGGGGTAATCCAACGCCAGTAGAAATCTCACGCCAACTGGCTTGCGCCAAGTCGCGCCAATCCAAGTAGATCACTGGGAGATTGGGGGTTATGGCAGGTTCGTTGATATTGTCCCGGGATCCAAGGTGGACACTGCCCCACGAAAACGGCATCGAAGTCCAGAACTGCGCGAGGATGCCAGTCCCGGTGTTGGTCGGGAATAGTTCAGCAACGGTGATGTTCTTGTTGAATATCAGGTCGTGCTGAATTCGGAATCTTTTTTCGATTGCACTTGGACTTATGGCTCCACCAGATGATATTGAGGCTGCCTTGGCCCACTCGGCGAGCTTTGTGAAGGTTGAAGCCGCAATGGATGTAGTCTTGTTGCCGAATACATCTTGAGCTGTGGGCATATTTGCGTAGGGAATACGCCCCCCGTCGGTGCTGCCATTGAGAGTATAGGTCATGGCGATGATATCGTGATCTTGCATGGACTCTCCCACGCCCGGCAGCTTAACCTTGATCTTGATACCGAGCTTGTTGAGGATTCTGGCCGTATAAGTTAGTACCGTGTCTTGTGCCCAAAGTGTAGTCTCCGAACTCACTTCGGGTTCCCGACTCCAGAGGCTTCGAGTATAAGCGGGTTTCCGTAGGCACTAGCTGATAGGACTACTTCCTTCCTGGCTCCAACCTTGACCAACTCACCCGACGGGCTGACATATTCGAAGCCGTTAGCCACGGCCTCCCTGCCGGGGCCATCTGCCCATGTGATTCTCTTCACTGTACCCTTGATAATCTTGAGGTTTGGTCTAGCCTCCACAGGTGTGTAGTACGCGCGAGCAGAGCCTTCCCGCATACCGGCGTCCGGATCCAGGGTCATGGGAGCCGTAACGAAACCATGAGGATCGCCATCGTTCAAGTCTGTTATCGATTCCAAACCCAAAGCCTGCCACGTGGCGCGGGCTTTGTCATGGAAAGAACTATTCGATAGTATGAATGGGAAGCCAAGGTCGAGGGGTCCACTCTTTCCATGGGCACTTTCGTCGTACGTCGCACCGCTCGCGGTCTGTGCACTTGTTGGTGCAACAAACCTCTCCCCTCGTTTATAATAAGGAAATACAGAGTCCCAGTTCCAACCTTTATTGCCGAGCTCTTCCCAAGCGTCGTATTGTGCTTTGTCACCTCGGATGTATACCATTCCTATGGGTGGTGACAAGTCGGTCTGTTAAAGAAACACAAAGCCAAACACATGTGCCAGGAACATAGCATTGACGGAGCTCGTTCCTCCCCACGCCTTTCCAGCGCGATACGTCAAATTCCTGGAGCCAAGAGCAGGCGAGGTGACGGAAGGATACTGCCAGTTGATAGACGCGTTGAAGCTGGCAAAAGAAAAGTTTATCGTCTGGACGTCTGGATGTTGGCGTACATGATCCCCAGGCTCAATGACAGCGACGGTGATATCAGAATGCGAAGAAAGACGATTGGCAACGACCAAGCCAGCTGTGCCAGCACCAGCAATCACGTAGTCGAACGTCTCACTCCGCACGGCGACAACATGGGCCAGCAAAAGAAACCGGAGGGACTTGTACATGCTCATATCCGGCACTATCTTGCATATGCAGCAAATCGAATAAGGAATCGGAGGGTTTTGGCGGAGAAGATGCTTGGTGGAAAAGACCAACTGCAAGACGTCGAAACTGGGTGACCAGTATCTTGGAAACGTATGAAAGTATGGTGTGTGTATCCAGTCAAGGTATATGCGAAGGCTGTAATAAAACATGCAACTTGACCTCGGCGCATTGATCAGCCTTTCGGATGGAGCTGCGCCACCAACGAGGTGATTACGAAGTATTCTGTCGGCAATTAATGATGCAAAGGCTGAAAAGTAAGAGCTCGTATTCTTACGCCCGCAATCCAAGCCAGATCAGGAACAGGAAGGTGGCTTGGCTAGTGGGATACGCGACACCCATATAACACTGCTCTCGTGGTTTGTTAAACATTCTGATCATGTTGGTAGGATCGAGAATATCCTATCTGGCTGCCTAACGAGACGAAGATCAGATCCACGCTGGGTAGGTCAGCTGATCCTTTTGATTCCTCCGTATCCACTCAAAGTGGGTTATTTCCCATCGCCCAATGAAACGGCTCGGAAATCACCGACTGCTCAGCATCTCATAGTTGTCCAGGGATGCCTCAGCCTTGACACTCTCCCAGACTTGGTCAATCTTCTTGACCGCCCCGTCGCTCAGGGGTCCAGCCTTGAGTGCCTGGACAGTCTCCTTGAATTGCTGAGTGTTCCTCGCGCCGACGATGATGACATCCCCCCGGTCACCCTGCAGCTTTGAGTGGTACACCACCCAACGGTACGCCATCTCCGCCCTTGAGACGTTCTCCTCCTTAGCAATCTGCTCCCAGACGTCGAGCGCCGCCACAAAGCTGGGTCGGTTGTACATGCCGTTATAGACCTTGGCCAGTGGCTGTCCCTCGCCGAATCGGCCCTTGGCCTCGGTCAATGCGGCCTTGGACTTTGAGAGAAAGCCTCCAGCGATAGGGCTGTACGCGTAGAATGCCATGTTGTGCTTGCGGATGACGGGAAAGATCTCGGCGTCGGCGCGGCGTGCAACTGCCGAGTAGTTGCCTTGATAGACGGAAGGAACCACGAAGTTGTTCTCCTCAGCGACACGGACGATTTCCTCGACCTCGTCCCCGAGAAAGTTGGAAAGACCGAGACGCTTGAAGGCACCTTGCTTGTAGAGCTCATTGAGCCCGCTGAGAGTGTCTTTGACGGGGACTCTACGGTCTGGTGCGTGGACGTAGTACACGTCAACCTGGACACCGTAAGACGAGTTTCACCAATTGCCGTGGTTATCACTTACGCTATCGGTGTTGAGCTTCTTCAGACTCGCCTTGCAGGCATTGATCATGACATCCTTGGTACAGAGCTGGTCGCTGAAGCCACCGGGCATCTTGGTGTCGATGGTGAATCTGGAAGCGGCGCCCGCCTTGCCCATCGTCTCTTCCGACGCGCCATAGAGCTGTGCCGTGTCGATAATCTCGATACCGGCCTCCTCGAGGATCTTCAGCCACTCGGTAACCTCATCGACGGAGCTGGACAGCCAAGCCGCGCCTCCGAAGGCGACCTTGATTCCGTTTGCAGACATACTGTATGCGTAAAAGAGACTTAATGCGGTGGTAGTGTTGTGTGATGCGATGCAGATGTAAGGTGTAGGATGAGGTCTGTTTCTTTTATATCAAGCGGGCGGTTACTTTGCGCAACCCAGGCAGGCGGGGCAGTTCGGCGCAAGCAGACCGCGAGAAAGAATGTGGCAGGGGCACAGCAGTTGGCGAGCGAGTTTCCGCCACATACTTATGTCGGGGGAAGGTGAAGCTGACGATGCTTTCAAATCAAGGGCGTTTGTCATCAGCACGTGGAGATATCCCGTGCCAGTTTCGGAATAGTGGCTGTGTTCATGCGCCTAGTCGGACTCCTTCTTGCCTATCTGTTTTGTCTCAATCACATACCTCCTCCCTACTCACGCCTTATACGTAAAACTAAACTCGACCGTCCTCACAACATCCCAATCCCCCTCCCGCTCTTCATTCCCAAATATTCTCAGCGCCATGATCCTAAAACTGTACCACCCCTCATCCACCACCGTCCCATCCACCAGCAACCCATTGAACCAAGCCCGCACCTCTCCCCTCGTCACATGTATCTGCGGCCACCCGGCCAAACTCCCTAGTACCTCCTCTCCATGCAGAACATCCACGCGCAGCACGCGCGTCCCGACCGTGGGATTGATGTACACATTAGGCGTGGTCGATTGGTCACCGCGGTCGGTGCGGGAGGGGTTCTCTGGATCCGGTCGGGGGATCACGTAGGATCTGTTTGCAGGCGCGGGCATGTTAAAGTCTGCGAGGTAGACTTGGGAGGGCTGAAGGACGGGAGTGGACCGCATGCTGCCGGCAACGCCGAGGTAGGGGACGACGAGGGTGTTGTGAGGGGAGGCGCTGCCCAGGGTGATGTAACCGCTGTAGACGGGGAGGAGGGTTGCGTTGAGATTGGTGGGTGGGGTACACGTAACCGTTATGTTCGTGGAGCCGCCGGCGGGAACGGTGATTTTTCTCGGCGTATGTTAGTCAAGCGAAGAGATGCCGATTTTGTGGTAGAGGCAGAGAAACAACATACTTGGAACTGAACTGGATATCGGCCCACTCTTCGACGATGGGATTAGGGAAGAAGTCCGCTCGCGGGACGTCGAGACCTGGTCGCATAGTGTACATGGTGACAGCCTTGCGGTGGCCCAACTCGAAGACAGCGTCGGTGGATCCCGTGTTCTGCACGCTGAAAGTCTGGTTGCCGGCAAAGTGGTCGGTGTCGTTGAAGGAGAGGCTGTCGACGCTTAGCTCGGCAGTGGTGTGGACGGCGTGCCAGACTTGGACGATTCCGGCGCCTTGCTGCGGCACTGGGGCGAGAATGTCGGGATGGGCCGTTCTGCCGTCGTGCCAGGCCAGCGGCTTCGAGGTCGATGTCAGGATTCGGCGCAGGCGCTTGGGGTCCAGCTTGCCGTACACTTCGCCAAGCAGTGCGTAAACGCCTGACACTAGTGGCGTTGCTAGTAAGCTTTGGTCAGCAATTATTTCTGTGTGATACAGGAGATTATACCCATGCTGGTGCCAGTCATGACGCGGTAGCTACCCATGGCCGTTGGATACGTGCTCAGGATATTCTCTCCTGGTGACACCAGCTGAGGGGTCATGCTAAGCTCCCAGCTGGGGCCCCAGCTGGTCAATTGACCCGCAACATAGCCGCCGCTGATATTATTCTCCAGCTCCTCAAGGCGGACTTGAGTTGCATTGGCATTGGGAATTGTTACGGTGATTGTCGAACCTTGTTCGAGCAGAGAGAGCCAGTGTTTAGCCTGATATGGTATCGCCCTGGCCACGCCCTGGATACCGTCCGCGTAGACATACGGCTCGTCACGCATGGTCCTGGAGGGTTGTAAGACGCTTATACCAATAATAAGAAGGGAACAAGAAAGAGAAAGCTGACATACAAGTTACTCCGCTCATAGTACATTAGAAACCGCCCACCCTTTGCCGCTATGTTAGCGCCCTGGTCTTGCGGATAACACTGCGTTGCCCGCGAGTCTGGAAATTCCAGCAGCACGACCCGTTGGCTCAAATCTGGGGTGTTATCGGGTAATGGTTCACAGGCATTGTTTACCCCAACGGCAGACCACAGCGGAAGTGTCACATCAGCAGCGAACGCGGGCACGCCCATCAAGAAGCCGAAATCGGTTGTGGTGTTAGTGTTGGTAGAGTTGGAGTCAGTTGTGTAAGAGCCATGCTGAAGAAGAGCAGGGAACAGCGTGTTCGACACGGCTCCTGTGCCAGTGACGCTGTACCCCGTCGCCGGTGTGGAGGCATAGAACAGCCCCAGACCGCCGTCGTTGCCCTCAGATACCACAACGGGGATACCGGAATCGACAATACGGGATAAGACGACAGCCCGTGCATCCTGCGCCCAGCCAGAGGAACTGTTCGGTGGGTTAGCATGTAGAGCAATCAATGGGTCCTGGCGAACACGAACTCGCCGTTTGAATATGAAATGATGTCCGCCCCATCCTCAACCGCGCGGGCAAACGCCGCCAGCTCAATCTCGACCGTGGACGTGGAGGTACATCCCCACGTGCGGTAGGCGGCCAACTTGGCCCCGGGAGCAGCGCCCACAAAGCCATATTCGTTGTTCACGAGCTGCGCGGCAATGGTACCTGCAATGTGGGTGCCGTGTCCCACGCAGTCGTCCATTGGATCGTCATCGGGCTCTGCCGGCCTCACGCCGGGCAGGAAGTTGTCTCCCGTGAAGTCGTATCCTACCTCTACTAGACATCCCGGGCCGAAGCAGCCGCCCAGTGCCGGGTGCGTATAATCGACGCCGCTGTCGACGATGGCGATGCGGAAGCCCTTGCCCGTCACTCCTTCTGCATGCAGCCTGTCGATCTGGGTCATGACATGTGGGGAGAAGGTGCGCTCAGTCTGAGTCTGGTACTTGACGCGTGCATTCGGAGCGGTAGAAATTGCAGCATCCGGTACCCGTGGCCCATCCCGCACATCAAGTCTGGTGGTGCGGGCTGGCCATATACTCCGGACCCGTGGCGTCGCCTGCATCCGGCGCAAGAATTGCCATCCACCTGGAACGCTCGAATTTGAACTCGAATTTCGGACCTGGAAGGAAACGCCGTTGAAGAAGCGGAAGCTCAGATCCATGCGGGGCTCGACTTGCACGCCGTCGGCCGCAAGCGACTCATAAAAGGCCGATGGAGTGTCATTCTCATCGGCAAACTCGACGATGTACGCGCCAGGCAGAATGTCGCTTGTTTCCACCGTGTCGTTCGCTACTCTCGGTGCATTTGCATCCGTAGCCCGGGTACGGATCGGCGTGGAAAAGGCACTTTGCGCGCCCAGGAGGGCCGCGGTGGCATGAGAGACCCTCATCCTCATCGCTGGGATCGTGAATGAAGAGGATGATGATGCGTGCAATTGATTGCAGTCCTGGAGTCGTTAATATATATATCAGACCCATGGCCGCGGCGGCTCGCGGCTCTCGTGAGAGCCATGCAGTGATATTTGTGCATATTGTGCTGCGGGGGGATAGAGCACGGCCAGAGTTGCCCGATCTGCCCTTGGTGGAAGAGGAAAATAGAAACACAAGAGTCAGGAAGAAAGATGGAGGACCCGGAGTTCGATCTGTTCATTAACGAGGTCCACTCTGCAATATTAAATATCGGCACCCATACCAGTTTTGGATTACGGCCGGAGAGCCAGTGCAGCACGCGGGCCGACCCCTCACCATCACCAGGTCAGCATCTTGTTAAGCTCCTTTAGAGACTCCAGCGCGTCTGGGAAGATATTATTCCTTGGCCTTAAACATGCGTTGCGAAGTAACAAGATTATCAACAATCAATTAATTAATATTTTTAGTGTATTAATATTAATTAACTAATAACTCTTGTCATTGTTATTAATTAAATAATGTAAATTTCTAGCCTAAGTTTAAACAAAAGCTTGAAAATTAAAAAATTAGTAAACATTATATAGTATAAGTTTACTATAGTATAATAACTTTTATTATAATATTTATAATATAGTTTTACGTAATTTAAAGAAGTAAATTATATAAACTTTTAATAACTAAACAACTACATATTTTTTTTTTATTAAGTTAGTAAATTTATATAAAAGTATAACAAAATATAAGTATAATAATAAAAATATAAATAGTTATTAAAATAAAAATAAAAATAAAACTAATAGTGGTTAATTAAATATTAGTAAAAACTTATACAAAGTATAGTAAAAATAAAAAATTTACTATATAAAAAGTAGTAAAAAAATTGTATTATATTTTACTATTAAACTATATATTTAAATAAATTATATACTTTAGTAAGTTTTTGTTATTATATAAATTAAAAATTTATAATACTTATAGTTATTAATATACTATTTAGTTAATAAATACATAATTTATTTTATTTTACTTTTATTTTATATAATTTTAAATTATACTAAGTTTTTTTTATAAAATTTAAAGTATTTTTACTAATATATTTAATAAGTAGCATAAACAGGCAAGTAGCTTACCTTAAAACTTACTAAAAAATTAAGAATTTATACATGAATATCTTAACAACTACTTAATAATAAATTCTAGAAATTTAATAAAAAATTAATAGTACTTTAAAATAGAAGTTATTAATTTTTTAAGAGTTAGTAATTAATAGTTATTAAGATTATATTATTTTAGCTCCCAAATTTACTTTTTCTTAAATATCTTAATAATAATTAATTAATAGTACTTAAAATTTTAATAGCTTCTATTTTAGAGTATTATTAATTACATATTAAATTTTTAGAATTTATTATTAAGTAGTTATTAAGATATTTATATGCAAATTCTTAATTTTTTAGTAAGTTTTAAAGTAAGCTACTTACTTGTTTATACTACTAATTTATTAAATACATTATAATATTTTTAACTTTTAACTTTTAACTTATATATTAATATTAGTATAAGTAATTAACTTTATTGACTTTTTAAAAGCTAGTAACTTAAAAATATAGTAATATTACTAAATATATTATTTATTTAACAATTTTATTAATTTTATTTAGTAATTTAATAATAAAATTACATAAATTATTTTAATATTTATAAAGTTACTTATAAACTAAAATAATTTAAAAACTTAATTTATTACTTTTATAAAGTGTTTTTAACTATTAAAAAAAGTTTTTATAAATAATTATAGTATTTAAAACTTAATAATAAAATATAAAAGTACTATATTTAATTAAAATTTAAATAATAACTAAAAACATTATATAAACATTAATTTTTATACTTAAGTTTTAATAAACTATATGTTACGAGTTGCCTTTACTTAACGGTATGTTTCGCGTTAGCGACTCTGCCCTGACTGGTGTTCTGACAGAACTTCAGCCCTTTCCGTATCTGGAACAGATAGCCCTAGGTTTAATAGGTAAGAGTTATTACTTTATCGCAAGGTAGGAAGAGGGGTGTATAATAGATTCAACAAGATAGTATTAAACTATTTCACTCAAGTTCAAGTCTCAACTTAGAGATAAGATCTCGATTTTAGAGTAACTACGAAGAATCAAAAGTAATCGTGAACTATCCAACGTCTCATACTTATAGTAGATCCTCCGTGCGTACATTGTATACTTATTGGCAGTATGTTGGATACTGCCAGAGGCTGCCAGAGCTGCCAGAGGTTCTGTCACCTCGCTCTGCCTCTGTCTGCCAAGCCCTGCCTTGGTCACATGAGTTACTGCTCCTAATCCACTGGCATAGTTCCGTATTTCTGTTCTCGCCGCTTAGCTTGTACTTTAGCCTGCGCTAAAGCGTCCCGTGCCCGCTTACAGTTCTTTCTCTCCAATTCGAACATACGTTTCCATTCCAGAGCTTCATTGGCTGTTGTTACCAATTCTCTCAGCTCCTCAGGTACAGCTGCCTTACTATTACCGTCTGTAACATTATCCTCCTCTCCTAAGTCTTCATCTCAGAAGATAGTTTCTCCCTTCCATAAGCAGTATAAAGGCAGCAGGTCCTCTGCCCTGTGTTCTAGGCTGTAAGACCCTCAGCTTCCTTTCTTCCCTGCCCAGCTTCCTAACGATGATACGTCCTAAGTCATCTCTAATACGTGCTCGCCGCTTAGCTTCTCGGATCCGTAACAAACCCCATCACATGCCGACACCCTGCTCGAATTGTACTCGTCAAGGCGATGACTGCCTTATGAATCTGAGTTCCGGTCATTATTCAGCCTGCGCCGATCGCAATGTAAAATGCGACTTGATTATTTCACAGCCAGAGTAGAATCGTATTGATCGCGATAAGGAAAAACTCCGTCATCAGCTTGACTCTCTTAAAGATCAGCGCCTCGAGCTCCGTGCTCGAGAGCTGCGACTCTGTCGTGAACTTGCGAAGGTAGATTCCAAAGAGAAGGAGATGTTTGATCGAGAGATGGCCTCCATTTGCGAGGTTCAAGCTCTTGAAGAGGCAGAAGCTTGTTCTCGGGGTCAAGAAGCTTGTACACCGCAATCCGCAGTGGTGGCTTCCTCCCAACCCGCTTCGCCTTCCTTCTCAGGTTTTGAGTGGAACGTCCTTCATTCTCCCTACTCCTTAGACTTAGCCTTGGAACAAGCCTTTGCTGCTCCTGATGGTACCGGTCAATCAGCTCTGAACTGTTCTTCAGGTTCCTAATTGGCTTCCAGGTATCATCCTCAGGTCCGTATCCTCTCTATCTAACTAGATACTTCCACTAATAACCAAACCGCTGGTGGTCTAGAATCCGCTGGACTTCATACTCAGTATGATCCTCTTTAAGTTTAAGTCTTATCTATAGTTTGGCATCCCGTGGTGCTGGTTCTAGTTTTGAAACATGAAAAACTAGGTAAATCCTTATGTCGTTAGGTAGTTATAGTTTGTAATTTACGGGTCCTGTTTATCATTTAACCCTAAATAGTCCTAATTTAATATGATCTAGTTTTTGTGATGGTTATTTTATTTCTAAATTTTCCTTTTTTAAGAAAACCTTATCCCCCTCCTTAAAGGTTGGTCTCTTAACTTTAGATTTGTTCTTAATTTACTTGCTAAGATTGCCTTTATAGGTGATTTTCTATATAATGTTTTTATAAAGTAGTTGTAAATCCTTAACCTTCCTTCTTACAGATTCTGATAGTTTATCTAGTTTCTGTGGTTCTTAATAAGCCGTAGGCTCATAACTATAGTTCGTATAGAATAGTGATTTTCCTGTTATTAATGACTTTACAGAGTTGTATGCAAACTCAGCTATTGGTAGTAAGTTAATCTAATTATCCTGTAGTTTATTAACGTACATCTGTAGGTATTATTCTAGCGTTTGATTTATCTATTCTATTTATCCATCTATTTATAAGTGAAATGCTATTAAGAGGTGATGTTTTGTCTCTAGTTACCCTATAAACGTCTTCTAGAATGTTAACGTGAATAATTTGTCTCTGTCTGTGATGAATTCTCATGGCATTTCATGTCATGCAATTAAAATTTTAATTAGTAATATAGCTAGTTCATTTACTTTAATTTCTGTATAGGTTAGTTTAAAGTAAGCATACTTTATTAGTCTGTTAATAATAACCAGTATCATGTCATACTATTAATCTCTTTAGGTAGTAATTATCAGTATTCCTGTGATAAAGTCTATTATAACTAATTTCTATAGTAGATTTAGTGAAGATATAGGTTACATAAGTCTATACTCTTTATATCTTAATGCTTTATTTTTTTTATAATTAATGTATTCTAAAAGAATTTTCCTAAGCCTACTTTAGATTCCTAGAATCTAAAAGTGTCTGTTAATCTGTTCTATAGTCTTCTTAATTCCCTAATATCCGTGCATCTCTGCTAAGTGTTAGTCTTTAATTAACTTAGTTTATAATTTATCTGGTATATAGATTATTCCTTAGTCCAGATTCTAAAGTAGTTATCTATTATTAAATTCCTTTATTTATTTTTCCTAAGTATTTTTGATAATAACTATGTGTTTAATATTAATTTATAAGCTTCCTAGGGATCTATTCTATCTTTACTTAAGTATTATATTATAGATTTCTGGTATATCTCTTATATGGTCTGCTTATTAGCTAAGTGTATTAACTACTATATTTTCCTTTCCTACTTTATAAAGTATTTAAAAGTTGAATATGGAAACTATTTCCTACTATCTAACCTATTATTAATTTAGCTTCTTTATTATTATAAATGCTGTTAGGTTTTTATAATCTGAATAAATAATAATTTAGTGTTTAGCTCCTTCTAAATAATGTTTCTATTTTTCAAATGCTTAAACTATTACTAATAGTTTTTTATTATAGATATTATAGTTTAACTTAATAGTTATAAGTTTATGAGATAGGAAGTCTATTAAATGTTTATACTTATTATTCTATATTTATAGCAGGATAGCTTTTATAGCTTTATCTAATATATCCGTATATATCTCTATTTAAAGTTATAGGTTAAATATTTTTAATATTAGTAGTTCCTAGAATATCTTTTTTAGAGTTATAAAAGCTTCGTTTTCCTTAACTTCCTACTTAAATTATCAATTCTTTTTAAGTAATTCTGTTAAGGGTGCTGTGATTTTTAAGTAGTTCTTAATAAATTATCAGCAGAAACCCGTAAATCTGAGAAAAAAATAAACTTCTTTTGTGTTTATTAGTGTAGGCTATAATAAAACGTCTTTAGCCTTATCTAAATTAACTACTATTTCTTCTTAGGATATTAGATATTTTAAGAATTTAACTTCTTTCCTGTGGAACACATATTTCTCTGTTTAAATATATAGGCTGTGTTTTTTAAGCTTTTGTAATATTTTCTTAGTATACTTAACATATTCTTTTAACATCCTGTTTGTGTATATAAGCACGTTATTAAGATATACTATTATAAATACGTTTAGATATTTTTTTAGTATATAGTTAATAATTATCTAGAATATTACTGGTGCGTTTATGAGTCTAAATAGTATAACTAAATATTTAAATAACCTATATCTTATTTTTAGTGTGGTTATCTATTCGTGTCCTTTAGCTATTTATATTATATAGTATTTATTCTTAATATTAAAAAGGCTAAACCATTTAGCTCTCCTGAGTTTATCTATAAGTTCTAATATTAAAGATATAAAGTAATAATTCTTTACTATAGCTTTATTAAGATATTTATAGTTAATACATAATCTTAATTTACTATTTTTTTTTAATATAAAGAGTGTTAGTGATGCTATAGTGCTCTTACTTTTCTATATATATTCTTTTTTTAAGTTTTTATTTAGGTATCGTCATAACTCCTCTTACTAATTAATAAATAGTTAATATAATAGTCCTAATTTTAGATCCGTTCCCTTCTTAAGCGTGATCTTATAATTCTAATTCTAGTATTCTAGTAGTTAGTTTTTAGCTTTTTTAAAGAACTATTCTCTAAATTCCTTTTAGTATTCGTTCGGTATAATAAACGTGGTATTATAAAAAGTTATCTTCTTTATCTATATTATAGCTTATATTTATTTATAATAGTTCTTTTTAGTTTCTATAGACTTTATTCTCTAGTTAATTAGTAAGTTCTATCATGCTAGCTAGTCCTATCCTAATATAAAATCCTTATTACCTAGATTTATAATCTTAATACAGTAGTTATTTATATAACCTGCTGCTTTAATAATTATATTCTCTATTTTAAAATTAATTAGACCTTTTCTGAATGTTATTAGATTATTATTTATATATACTACTCTTACAGGTTTATCTAGAACTCTAGTTAAGATATGATATCTTTATATCTATTTATTTAATATAAGTGTTTCACTTACCCTGCTGTCTATAAGCGCTTAAGTTTAAAAGCTATTAATATATATATCTATATATAGCTTATTTTCGTATTTCCATCTAAGTTATATATAGTTAAGTGATAACTTTTGTGTTTTGACTTTAAATTAGCCTTCTAGCAGCATAGTTATTACTTACTAGTTCTCTAGTTTTTTATTAGTTATTAACTCCTAAGTAGTAGTTGTTTCTTTAGTGTTTTTTTTTTTAGTCCGTAGATAAAGCATTACTAGAGTTAGTATTAGTTCTATAGTAGTATCTTATACTTATTTCTTATTTTTTCTCTATAATTTTAGTACTTTTATTTTAAGAAACATTCCTTTATTATTAGTTTGGCATGTAATTCTGTGGCTAATTATTTATCTTAGTAGTATTTAGCTTAGTAATATCAGTATTCTAGTTAGTACTTATTTTAGTTTAACTATTTATGTTTCTTAGTCTTTAGGTCCTGAAGCTCTTCTTTAGAATCTATATAAATCAGTTCTTATTATATATTAAGTTCTTATTTTTATGCTATTTATTTTAGTACTTATCTTATTATTAGTTTTTTAACTTATATAGTATAAGCTGCCTAATTATATTCTTATCTAGTATACGTTTTCTCTTTATATATTTAGTATTTTTTTTATATAGTTCTCTCGGCAGCCTCTTTGTCTTATACCTATAAAATAAGTAGAGTAGGTTTTTTTTCTAGTCTCTTATTTTAGTCCCAACCTAGCTCTAAATATCTAATAGGGTGGTAGTAGGTTATATAACTCATAAGTAGTATTAATTCTTATCTATAAATCTTATTTATCTATATAGCTAATTTCTGTTTACTGAGTTCTTTATACTACTTATTACTAGTTATCTATAGTACTTATTAGTACTTATACATCCTATCTCTTAAGGTAACCTTTTAGTACTTAGTAATATAATATTCTTTTATATAGTATTCTAATCTATAAATCCAGCAGTGTCTCTAGCTTACTTATTATCTAATTATTATAGATATTAGCTTTTTGCCTTTTATTGTTTTCTAATTCTATTATTATCTGAATTTCTAATTTTCTACTTTAAAGAGTCCTCTCTTCTATTAGATTATCTTATAAAATCTATTAATTTCTTCTATAAAGCTGGCTTTGTGTTGTCTGATAGTAGCTTTTTATATAATAGTAATTATATTATTAGCTTATTCCGCTAAATAATCTTTAACCTGCTAATATAGTATTTCGTATTTGTATTTAAGATATATATAACTTCTATAGATCTAGTATTACTTCTTTTAAATTCGTTATATAATAGCCTCCTTAATTATCTAGTCTCTAGCTAGTTTTATTTAGATTATAATAATCTTAACTAGTGCTTTAGTTTAGATATAAGTCTATTTAACATCTACTTTTTATTACTTATAGTCTTTAATAAAGTGTTCTTTTTTCCCATAATTAAGACATACTTTACGTGTATATTAATCTACTTATTTCTTAATTTACTTATCTTGTTTTTACTTATTAATCTATATATTCTTAATTAACACCTGATTGATTTCTATTACATTATAGGTTCAAATATCCTTTCTATTTTTTTATAGTATATAGATTACTAGTTTAGTGTTATTTTTTCTTTTTTTATTTCTTTTAGTACTAATAGTTATTAATAGTTACTACTTATTTAATAATTCCTAGAAGTATACTAAGTTGTTTTCTTTAGGAAATTTTATTCTTAATCCTATCTTTTAGTCCTGCGTAGTATATTATAACTAGAGATTAATCTATTTAATCTAGTTAAAATTAGATTTACTTAAATTCTGCTATATAGTTAGCTGTTAATATGCACTATTTAAGCTGTTAAAGCTTTTAAATTATTTTTATTTTTTTATTAATTTCTCTAAAGACTATAATCATTTCCTTTTTAAAGCTTTTATAGTTTTTAAAGGTTTTTTTAATATTGCTATTATAGTCCGTGAGTCCCGCTAATTCTAGGTTAGAATCTCTATTAACTAGATAGTTCTTTATAAGTGGTTTAAACTATTTTATGGCTTTTCCTATTATGTTTATATTAACTACCAGAATCCGATCTTAGTTAGTTATAAATAAAGATTAATTAAACTAATAGTAAAGGTTTATTATAGCTATAAAGGTTTTAAGTTTATCTCTATTACTATTAAATTTTATAGGAGGTTATATTTTTACTATTTTTTTTTTATTAGTCTTACCTACTACTACTTATTACTATAGGTTAATTAAAGTATTACGTAACTTTATAATAGCTATTTCTTGTTCTTAAATAATTTGTTATGTATTCTTACTTTTTTCTAATGTACTTCTAGTAGTAGATAAAGATCCTACTATAACTTCTTCTTTACTACTACTTTTTTTTAACAAGTAAAGTTCTTGTTCGTCCTTATAGTAAGTTATTATAGACTATAATTAGAAGTTTATTATTAGAATCAATTCAACGTCCTCTCCTACTCTTTAAAAGGGTAGTTATAATGTTATAAGTTGTTTTTACTTAACAGTACGTTTTATATTAGTGATTTTATTCTAACTAGTATTTTAATAGAACTTTAGTTCTTTCCGTATTTAGAATAGATAGCCCTAGGTTTAATAAATAAGAGTTATTACTTTATCATAAAATAAAAAGAGAGATATATAATAGATTTAATAAGATAATATTAAACTATTTTACTTAAGTTTAAGTCTTAACTTAGAGATAAGATCTTAATTTTAGAGTAACTATAAAAAATTAAAAGTAATTATAAACTGTTTAATGTCTTATACTTATAGTAGATCCTCTGTGCATATATTATATACTTATTAGTAGTATATTAAATACTACTAGAGACTACTAAAACTACTAGAGATTTTATTATTTTACTTTATTTCTATTTACTAAGCTCTGCCTTGGTTATATAAATTACTACTCTTAATCTATTAATATAGTTTTGTATTTCTGTTCTTGCTGCTTAGCTTATACTTTAGTTTATACTAAAATATTCTATACCTACTTATAATTCTTCCTCTTTAGTTTAAATATATATTTCTATTTTAGAACTTTATTAGCTGTTGTTATTAATTCTCTTAGCTTTTTAAGTATAGCTACCTTACTGTTACCGTCTATAACACTATATTCAGTATTAATAATAACTTATATTTAATAATTTAAGTAATATAATTATATAAAAATTTTAATATAAAATTTATATTAAGTAATTGAAGTAAATATGTGTAAAAAAAACTTTATAAGTAAAAAATATAAAAAGCAAAAAAAAAAGTACAAAATAAATTTAAATTTAAAATTTTTTTTTTAAAAGTATAAATAAAGTTTAAAAAGTATTTATATATTTAATTATATACTAACTATATAAACTAGTACTTTAGTACTAGTAATTTAATAAAAGTTAATAAAGTACTTAAATAAACTAGTTAAAAAATAGAAAAAAAAATTCCTTTTATATTACTTTATTTTTGTTTTAAAATTGTCTTAATTTTCTAAGCTTTAAAAGAAAAAAGTATTTATTTATATTAATTTTTTATTATATAAGTAGTAATAGCCTATTAGTTTGCTATTAATATAAGTAAATATAATTTTTATGTTTTACTATACTAAACTCCTAAAAATTATTAAAGAAAAAAAAAGCTTAGTTAAAAAAAATTATACTAATAATATTAGATATAACTATTAAATAGCTTATAATATATGTATATTTTATAGATTTAAGTAATACTGCTTAATAACTTAATTTTTTAATTTTATAATTAAAAGTTTATTTTAATAGTAAAAACTTAAGTATATTAATTATAAAAATTATATAGTTAAAAAAGGTATAGTTTATTACTATAAATACTTTAACCTACTTTTTACTATTACATGTAAAAGTAGTATTTAGTAATAAAATAGTTAGTTATTATTAATAGTAACTTTATAATTATACAAAATATATTATAAAACTATAAAATTTTATAAATTATGTAAAGTATAGTTAACTTAAATAAATTTCTAATTTTATACTACTTACGTTATACATTAAAAAGTTGTAGTATATATACTATTATTAATATGTTATTATATAACTTTATATAGTTTTTATAAGTAAAAGTATCTTTTTTAAAAAGTAATAAAGTTAACTTTATGTATATTTATTTTTTTATACCAACTTTTTACTATATAACTAAAAAGGTAGTAAATATTTAGTTACTAAGTAAAAGTAAGTTTTTATTTAAATAACTAACGTATTCTATAAGCGAGTGGCCTACCGAAGTGAGCGGCCTATCTCATTAAGTTTCAACTCTTTTACACACTCATAACACCGCAACACCAGCAGCTATTGCTATAATATTTAGGTAGTAGATAGCTAGTCTATTTCTCAGCCTTTTTATAAGTTCTTGAGTTGTGCTCAGGTTCGTAGCAGCGTTTACAGCGCCTTTGCTTTGGCGCGTCAGCCATCACACGCCCGCTACTCTGGCACGTTTCAACCCCAATTTGCGCATTAACGTTTGCTTGAGCAATTATCTCTGAGCCCTCTGCCTTTATTAACGTTCCTTGCTTCTGAATTCGCTTTTTTTTAGCGCTTTTTGCGTTGTGTTGCAGCCTCATTTGCCTTTTGAAGCTTGGTAACCTCTGAGCATAGTAATATGGCTTCATGCATCATCAGCTCAGCACCCTTTGTAAGCCGATGAATTGACTCAAAAATGTGTGTAGGTGAGCTATTTTGATGCTGCTGAATCTGGTTACGAATTAGAGCATTTTGAGACCCCAATTCAGCAGCTGTTTTAGGTGTTTTTAACTCCCAAATGGTGTCCTCTGCTACAGGGGGGGATGGCGTCCGAAGCTGAATATCAAGCTTTAAGAGTACAGCATCTGGGTTGAATAGGATTAAGCCAGCACCTTGAAAGCCTACACGGATGTTGCTTTCTATAAATGTGGCTTGATAGGCTGCTTTAAACGCTGGTAGAAACTCAAGCTTTGTAACGTGGTAGATGTGGTTACGGATAAGATCCTTAACTTAGCGCCTATATGCATCTTTCAAAGGTGAAAAACAGCCCACATTAAGTGGCTAAAGTAGATGGGATGAATGAGATGGCATGTAAAGCGTAATAATGCTCTTCTCTTTACAAAGCTGCTGAAATTCAAGCGAATCATGGCTTTTATGGCCATCAATTATTAGCAGACGATAGACGCCTACTGTACGACCCTTTGTATGCTTATCAAAGTGCTGTAGCCACTTAATATTAAGCTCATTATTTGTCCAGCTGTTGTCGCTTAATGAAATAACCTAATCTGGTGGTATATCGTTGCCCTCGTACCATGCAGAAAGGTAGTACGTTCCTATAAAGATGATGAATGATAGGATTGCCCATCCTTTCGCGTTAATACCCTGGATTACCGTAACCCACTCGCGATTACCTGGCTGCACTGCTTTACGTTAATTATGTCTGTTAGAGCCTGTAACAACCTTGCCGCCTGAAATAACACCCATCTGGAAGCCAGTCTTGTTAAAGTTGTAGATGTCTTTTTTAGTAATACCGCACTTCTTAATCATACGCTGTACGCGGTTGAACTAAGGCTTAATAATCTCAGGATTCTCGCATAAAGCTCTCTAGTAGTCGTACCTTTGATTATAGACTATTTTAAACTCTAGAGTTCACTGTACAAAGTTCTTTGGCTAGTTCTTACTAACTAGGCTAGTAGAGCGCGTAGTAAGTAGATAATTAGCCATATCTCTTACAGCACTAAGCCTAGGGGGAAATCCTCGTAAATCTAGGTCAAGTACATGTTAAATAATAACCAATTCTTCTAGCTTAGTAAGCTTCTTTAAATTGGGTTCGTAATCACATTATAAGGTGGTTCTAGTGCGTTGCTGTTGAAGCGTTGTTTAAGGGATATTATATACCGCTACAGCGTGTCACACGCTTTATAATTAGCTTTTCTTAATTACTAAGATAGCTAAGAATAGCCTACCTTTATTATAAATTAATTAAGAGTTACTTTGTTGTTGTATCGTGCTTGAAAGTTAGTAGGTTGCGTTTTATTTATAAGGTAAGCCACTCACTTAAGTAGGCCACTCACTTATAAAATACATTATATAATTTTTATACTTAGCTTTTACTACTTTCTTTTAATATTTATTTTAATATTAATATTTTAAGCTTTATAGTATTTTATTCTTAACTATATTAATTACATTTATTTTTAATTACTTTACTACTTTTATTTTTTAGTAAATTTTAAATTTTAAATTTTATTATTTATTTAAAGCTTTAGCTACTACTTACATATAAGTAGTACTAAAGTTATTTTAATAATTTTATAAATACTTAGTAAAATTAAAAAAAAAGTATTATAACTTTAAAAGTTATAGCTACTAAGTATTATAAAAAATTAAATAACTTTATACTTTATTTTTAATATATTAATAACAAATCATTTAATTGTATTTAAGTATGTAACTTAAAAATTAGCTTTAAAAATATTAACTAATATTATATAACTAAAACTTTAGTAGTATTATATTTTTATTATTTTTAATTATTACTTTTAGTACATTATATATAAAAATTCTAAAAGAAATTTATAAAATAATAAAAAAGCTACTACTTATAATAGTAATTAGTAATAAGTTAGTAAATATACTACTACTATATATAAAAGTAAATAATTTAAAAAATTAGTTATAGTATTAAATAAAGTTTAAAAGTAGTAAAATATAAGGGGTATTTTTTTTACTATTCTTTAATTAGCCTATCTAGGTGCCTTATAGGTTTCTATTAGGTAACTAGTACTAAGATACTAGTCTATATAATTAGTATATAATTAGGTATATAAATACTCTCTAAATTTTATAAGCACTTCTTAAGGATATATTTCTCTCTAATTTATCCTATACTTTTCTTTCTTAGCTTTTTATGCTTTTTATTTGTGAAGTCTCTTTTATATTTAAATTCTTTTTACTCTATTTTAGAAGAATAGCTGGCTTGAAGAGCTAAAAACTTTATTTTATTTTTACTTTCTTAATTTTAAAAACGTTATTAAATTCTACCTTATAGCTCTGTATATAAAAGAGTAAAAAAATAAAATAACTATTTATAAACTACCTAAAAGCTTTTAGATAGTTATTTTAGGGATTAAAGATTATAAAAGCTTTAGTACTAAATAAGTTTATACTAAGAACTATTAAAAACCCTAACTCTAAAAATAGAAAGTTTTTAATAATAATAATAGAAATTACTCTATTAGAGATATATAGTAGCTTATTTTTAGAAAACTATTAAATAATAAATACTCTAATAATAGAAAGTTACTAAATAGAATTATAAATACGCCTATATAAAAAGTCTCTAGTGCTATAGTATTTAGAGTGTAAAATACTATTTAAGTTTTTTTCTTTAATTTAAATACTTATAAATGTTTGTTATATTGCTAGTAAGCTAGCTAAAGTTAACTTTTAACTAGTTAAATAAACAGCACTACTAAAAATAGGAGCATATTAATACTAAATTAGTGTTTTATAAGTTATAGAAATATATACCTAAGAACTAGCCTAAACACTATTTTATTATAAATAGAGAATATAAAACTAGCTTTAATTCTAAACTTATCTAAAAATACTAATTAGCTTTATAAGTCTATTAGTTGTTTTCTTACCCTTAGGAGGTTATAAGTCTCTAAAAAGAAATTATATAAGCTAAAGAAAAGGTCTATTATTTTTATAGCCTATTTAGCTATAGTCTTATAGTTCTCTAGTTATTAGTAGGATAAATATTAGCCTATAAGCAACCCCTAACTTAGTTAGTAAAAAAATAAGTATATTATAATTAACTAAAGTTAATTAAATAACTCTAGAAGAGTATAAATATCTCTATGCTAAAAGAAAAAAATCCTTTAGTATAAATACTAGAAAATTAAATCCAAAACATAAACAATCACTTTTAATTCTTGTTTATAATAAAGGAATTTGAATAATGTATTTGTTAAATTATCTTAAGAATCAACAATAGTACACTAAAGAATCTAATACTTTAGAAAATAAATTCTAGTACTATTTATACTTAGTCTTAACTCTATACTTATATTTAAGATTTTACTTAAGATTTGGTACTTATAAAGTTTAAGAATATACTAAAGTACTAGGGCGCTGAGATAAAGCCTAATAATTAATATATAAACTTAATTAATTATCTTACATTAAGGGCTTAGTATATGAACCTTTAATTATTTATTAATTATAATAATAGCGTGTAGGAGTAGGTGAAAATTAGTTTTATTTAAAATAAACTTATTAAGCTTATCTACTTCTAAATAAAAAGTATTAACGCTTTATAAAATATTAAGATTTAAATTATATTTAAGTAAGCAATCTTAAATACTAAGAAAGTTTTTTATTTTTATTATAATAATAACTTAAAAGCTACTTATGAGTTATTTGATAGTTTTATAATAGAAACTTAAAAATATAATTACTCTAGCAGCACGTCTAAAACCTGTAAGAATAAAAAGTAATTCTAAAAAAAAATTAGAAAATACTTTTAGTACTAGAATTAAAAAGAAGGTATTAGTAAATTAATAGTTCTCTATAGACTCCCTAAAAGGGAATTATAAACTATTTAAAACTAGTTAAAGCAATTCTTCTAAAAGATATTAGAAAGATTTTAATTAGAAAAAAAATAACTTAAAAAAAGATAAGCCCTAATTACTAACTTTTTTTAGTTATAATTAAGGCTAGAATTTAATAGGAAATGATTACAAATCGCTGTTACTATTAACCTAATTCTAGATAATAAGAAAATTATAAAACTTTATGATTTTTATAACAGCAATATTAAAATTAATCTTATATAATTTAATATTATAGTAAGATATAATCTTAATATAATTCTCTATTATCAAAAGCTTTTAGTAGGTTTTCTTAATTAATATTAACTATAATTATATTTAGTTTATAAGCTGAACTTAAAGTGTGCTGATATATATAGCTATACTAAAATAATAAGGCTCTAAACTTTTTAGGCTGTTAACTTTATAGGTTATAATTTAGTCTTTAGCTATTTATAACTTATAAAAGCAGATCTTAAGATTTATTTCTAAAATAAAAGCTTTAGATAGTAGCGTGATGATAAATTATTAAGTTATATTACTATCTTAACAGTTAACTACTTACTAGATAATATGTAAGAGAGTAAGGCTATATATATTCTCTATTTACAGTAATTCCAAATATACTCCCTAGGTTATAGTATTAAATAATTTAATTAGAATAGCTTTTTTAGAAGCATACTAAGACTAAGCTGTTACTAACTTAAGACTTAGGCAGTAATAATAATTCTAATCCTACTATAATAGTATTTAACTAAAGTCTCTTATTTCTTAAGAACTATACTTTTAGGCTTTTTAACTATTTAAAATAGTGCGTTTAGAACTTCTCCTCTTTTAATTAATTACCTAATATAGTAGTTTATTATATAATTATAAATATCTATAAATAGCTTTTTTAGTGTGTAATGTTATTTAAGGGTGTATTATAAAAGCTCTAAAACTTATCTAAGAATAATATATTAAACTTTAAGAACCTAGACCTGTTAAATGTTCTATAGTTTTTAAAAAACTTATTATAAGTATTTAGTAATAAAAGAGCAAAGATACTTAGAATTCTAAGTATAATTATATAATAAATCTAGAGGAAAATAAAACACTTTTAAATCTTTCTATCTATAATCTTTCTAAAAAGGAGCTTGAAATTCTTTAAGAGTATATTAATACTTTATTTAAAAAAAATAGATCTAGCCTAGTAAGTGATTAGCAGGTATACTAATTCTTTTTATTCTTAAAATAAATAGTATAATAAAGCTTTATATTAATTACTACGGTCTTAATTATATTATAGTTAAAAACTATTATTTACTTTTATTTATAAATAAGATACTAGACTGTCTTTCTTAAGCTAATATTTTTATAAAATTTAATCTTCACAATACCTATCACAAACTTCGTATTAAGAAAAGAGATAAAGAAAAGACTATATTTAAGACTTATTATAACTATTTTAAATATCTTATTATACCCTTTAGATTTGTTAATATTTTTATAATTTTTTAGTTCTATATTTACTAAGTGCTTAGGGGACTTCTAGACTGCACTTATATAATTTATTTTAATAATATTCTAATCTACTCTAAAGAGGAAAACGATTATGAAAGGTATATTTATAAAGTATTAAAAAAACTAGATAACTAAGGCTTATATGCTAAAGTATCTAAATATATCTTTAACACTAAGTAAGTTAAATTTCTAGGCTTTATTATAACACTTAAACGAATTATAATAAACCTAGTTTATATAAAGACTATTTAAGAGTAGCTGGAGCTAGAGAGCTATTAAAATATTTAGGTCTTTCTTAAATTTATAAACTTTTATTATTACTTTATTTATAACTATTTTAATATTATGTGTTTACTAGTTAATTATATAATAACCATATTACAGGCGCCTCCTAAGCGAAATTCTTATAAACATAAAAAAGTAAAGAAAAGGCTAATTAAATGGTACTTTATATAGTCCTAGCCTAAGAATATATAATAAGCTTTTTAGATACTACGGGATTACTTCACGTAAGCTTTTTTATTATAGTACTTTAAATTAAACTAGTTTCTAATAGTTCTTATAAATATATCTGATTTTACTCTAGCTGGAATCTTTTTTCAGCTCTTATAAAAGAAGAAATAGGGCTAGCTATATTAGAAGCTAGTTATATAACATAGCTAAAAATTTAGTAGTCTGGAAATTTAGTACTATATATATAATAAAAAGCTTTTAGCTATTATTAATAGTTTTAAGTATTAAAGACATTACCTTAAATATGCCGTGTACTCAATTAGGGTACTTTTAGATTATAATAATTTATAATATTTTATAATAATAAAGAAGCTAACGCCTTATTAGACATAGTAAATAAAAGAATTTATCTAATTTAACTTTAAGATTAAATTTAAGCTAGGGAAAAATAATTCTGTAAATAGCCCGTCTCAATAACCTAACTACGTAAAAGGTTTTAAATATAGAAAAAATTAATTACTAGAATATATAATACTTCTAACTTTTTAAAATAAGTTCTAGATATAAAAGTTGTGTGCTTTTATTACTTTAATATTTACTAAAAATTAAATAACATTAAATAACTAGATACTTATAGATAGTATAATAAGTCTTTATAAGCTATTTAATAATAGCTAAAATAAAATTAATTAAAAGCTCTCTAGTAAAGCGCTGGTTAATAATATATTATTTTTAATAACTTAAATTTTAACTCTTACTAATAAAAATAAGGACGTTAATTCTGAAGAAAAGTTTATAAACTTTAATTTTATTAGTACTTTCCTTTATTAGCTATAAGTTACTTATTTTATAGTTTCTTTAATTTATATACTTAAAGTAATGCAGGATGAAAATGCTTTTACTCTAGAAATTCTAAAACACCTATTTAATTACATTTAGAAGATCTAGAAGTAGGATGCTGACTACTTAAGTATTATCTAACTAATAGAAAAATAATAAGCAGGTAAAGTGTCTAAATAAGTTCTAAACTAAGCTATCAACTCTATAAACTTATTTTATAAATATAGTAAGATTTAGGTCCTATATAAATAAAACCTATAGTAAAATATTTTAATAAAGAACTATAATAATCTAATAAGCGGCTATTATAGCCTAGTAAAGATAGAAAATCTTTTTAAGAAAAAATACTTCTAGCTAAAGCTTAAATAGAATATAAGAGTATATATCTATTACTATAAAAAGTATTAGGTCTATAAAATCTGTAGATATAAGTTATAGGAATTACTTAAGTCTATTTCTTTACTATTAAATCTATAAAGATATTACTTAATAGATTTTATTACTAACCTTCTGTTATCTGTAGATTAATATAGGAATATCTTTAATATAGTATTTATACTTATTAATGAATTCTTAAAGTACGTCTAGTATCTACCTATAACTAAAATAATAACTTTTTATTAGTTGGCTGATTTATTGCTAGAAAAGTACTTTCTTAAAATTAGCCCTTCTAATATAATTATTATAGATTAAAGGATAGTGTTTATAAGCTAGTACTAGTCTAATCTTTACTACTATCTTAAAATTAATTATAGACTTAGTACTGCTTTTTATTCTTAAACTAATAGCTAAATAGAATATTAGAATTAGAAACTTAAGTTTTACCTATATATATACTTAAACTATTAGCAGGATAATTAGTACGAGTTACTTCCGTATATAGAATATATATATAACTTAAAAACTTACTTATCTTTTAGAGTAAGTTCTATTAAATATGTTAAGAGAATACTACCTTAAGGCTTTAATAGTATTCTAGATAACTACTAGCTAAGAACACTAAAAGACCTATAGAATCTTTATAGAAAGTTAGTAGACTTCTGCTAGTAAGTAAAGAGATATCTTAAATACTAGTATAGTTAATAGAAAGTTATAAAATCTTCACTAGAATAAGCTTAGAAGCACTAGGCGATATAGTATAATAAAAAGTATATAAATTACTATTTTAATATTAGATAATATATTATTTTATGCTTAAAAAATATTAAGATTTATTATTCTTATAAGAAGCTAGACGCGCTCTATCTAGGTCTCTTTTATATTATAGAAAAAATTAGTTATTTAGCTTATTAATTAGACCTGCTTACTTCTATAGCTTATATCCACCTAGTTTTCTATATCTCTTTATTAGAGAGTTAGAATAATTTACTTTAAAAGAAAAACTTTAAGCCTAGTCTAATTAAATACCCTAAAATAGAAAGTAATTAGTATGAAGTTAAAAGTATACTTTACTATAAACTACTTAAAAGTAGCTCTAATACGAGGTTAAATAGCTAAAATAACTAGTAAAAGATTTTATATAAGAGTCTAAATATTATTTTGATAATTGTAATAAGCTTTTTAAGAATTACTAGGCTAGTAACTTTTTTTTTATATAATAGAAAAAAAGAGCTAATACTAATACTACTTTTTTACCTAAAAAGATAAAGATAGTAGTTAAGTATTTTTCTATAACGTAAAAGCATATAAAGTAGACTTAGAAAAAGAGAGAAGGATAATAATAAGCTACAGTTCTTTATACTAAATATATTTTAGATAATATATAGTTAAATTCTAAATAGCTACAACTCACAAAAGTTTATAAAATTTATTATAAATAATAAGTTAAGATTATTTCTAGTTTATAGTACTATAAAATTTATGTATACTATATTCTTAAAGAATAGCTAGCTATTTACTAGGTATCTAATGCCCTTTTATTATTATAGTAATTATATATATATTTAAAATTCAAAATTCCTTAAAGCCGCTAACTCTCTTTTAATTAAAAGGAGAGATTAGTAAGTATAATAAACTATTCTTACTACTACTTAAGCTATCTATCTAAACAAATACTATACAGCTATAGAGGTAAAAAGAAGTTATAATTAAAATCTAAAAGCAGAAAGTAATTAGGAAAATAATAAATAGAAATTAATTAATACTAATATTAGGCCTATACTAATACTACTATAATTCTATATCTTTTAGCTTGGTATACTAAAATAGAGCTTTAGTATCTCTATAAACTATAATATTTATAGAATTATATTAACTAGAATTATTAAGTCCCTTCTGCACGGATATTAGTATGTAACTATATTTAAAAAAGTAGAGAAATTTATCTTATAATAAGTAAAGTTATACTCATAAGAGATCTAATAGGTATAAATATATTAATATAAATTCTTATAATATTTAGACTTTATTTAATGTTTTAACTAATTTTTTTTAGACTACTTGATTTTATATATAGCAGTAGCGTATTTACTAATTTATTACTAGTTATTATTATAAGTAGTAGCTTCCTTAGCATTTAATAGATTACTTTTAGAATCTTTATAGATAGTATACTAAAGGTAATAATTAAGAATATTAAAGACACAACACTACTAAAGTCCTAGCTATATAATATTAATTAATACTCTTAAAGCTAATTTTTAAGCTATATATTTAAATATAACTAGAAAATTTATTACTAGTGCACTGAGAGTAAAGCGTGAAGTTATTTAGTTTCTTATAATATTTAGTAACTACAGCTCTTAAAGCTATAATATTTTTTTTATAATTTTATTAGGTATTTATAAAATTATTAAAATAGCTCTAGTACTATTTATATATAAGCAGTAACTAAGACTTTAAATAGATAAAAAGATCTAAAATTTACTAAAAAATTAAAGTAATAAAGTAATTAAAAATAGATGTAACCAGCATAGCTAAGTATAAAATATTATAAAGCCTAAAATATTAATATTAAAATAAGTATTAGAGAAAGGTAGTAAAGGCTAGATATAAGAATTATATACTTACTTAAGTAAGAGCTTACTTTTATTTAGTAACTAACTATTTACTATCTTCCTAGTTATAAAGTAAAAAATTAGTATAGAAAGATAAATATATATAAAGTTAATTTTATTACTTTCTAAGAAAACTACCTTTACTTATAGAAACTGTATAGAGTTATGTAATAATATATTAATATTAATATACATATCATAACTCTATAACGTATGGTGTAAACAGTATAGAATTATGAGATTTATTTAAAATAACTATATTTTATATAATACACGAAATCTCGCGGCCCTATAATACGTTGTGTATAATTATAAAATTATTATTAATAATTAACTACTCTATTACTAGATACTACCTTTATATGTAGTAGTAAAAGGTAGATTAAGGTATTTATAGTAACAAAATATAGTCTTTTTAATTATATAATTTTTATAATTAATATGCTTAAGTTTCCGCTGCTGAAGCAAACCTTTAATTATAAAATAAGAAAAATAAGTTACTAAGTAGTGTTACTTAAGATTATAGAATATATATATATTATAAGCTATTTAATAGCTATATATAATATTATTAGTGTATATTTCTTTTTATTCTTCTCTATTAAGTTTTTTCTCTTTAAGGGTTTTCAGGAGTTTAGAATAGTAAAATATAGAAATTATATTTACTTATATTAACAGCAGACTAATAGGCTTTTGCTATTTATATAATAGGAAACTAATATAGCTAGATATTTCTTTCTTTTAGGACTTAAAGAATCAGAACAATTTCTAAGAAAGAAAGGGGTAATATAAGAGGTATTTTCTTTACTATTTTCTAACTAGCCTATTTAGGTGCTTTATAGGCTCCTATTAAGTAGCTAGTACTAAAGCACCAGTCTATATAGTTAGTATATAATTAAGTATATAAATACTTTCTAAATTTTAAAAGTACTTCTTAAGGATTTGTCTCTTTCTAATTTATTCTATATTTCTTTTTCTTAGCTTTTTATACTCCCTGCCTGTGACATTCCTCTTACATAAAAATTTATATTAATATACTTATAGTTATTAAATTTTTTATAAGTATAATTTTACTTACTATGAAGCAAGTTTGTATACTTTTTTAAATAAAGTTATATATTAATATTTATATAAAAACATTAGTAGTTTTAATTAATATAATTTTATAAATATTATAGTTTATAAAAATACTAAAGTACTATTTTAGTATATTATACTAAAAAGTATAAAATTGTAATAGTATTAGTATAAACTTAATATTAGTATTAATTAATTTTTATTTACTACCTTTTTAACCACTTTCTATTTTTAAACTTTAACTACAACTTTTTTGGTTTTTATAAGTATATAGTATTTATTTAAATAAATAGTTTAAATAGTAAGTAAAAATAATTTACTATATTAACTATTTTCTTTTTTTAATTAAAAAAAAGTTAGTAGTTTTAAAGAATTTTAGATTTTAAGTATATATATAATTACTATAATAATAAAAGAGTATTAAATTTTTAATAAGTAGTTAGCTATTTTTTAAAAATATAATATATATAAATTTTATAGTAAATTAACTATATATTATTCAGAGTATACTTAGTATAAAAGGCTATAGCTTAAATTTTTTTTAAGTTTACTTTATATACTTTTATACTATAAAAAAGAATTTAACTATTATTTTTATTTTTATTTTAAGTAAAATAGTAGTATTAGTGTTAGCTTTTCTTTTTTACTATATAAAAAAAAGTTACTAGTTTAGAAATTTTTAAAAAGCTTATTATAATTATTAAAATAGTACTTAAGCTTTTATGTAAAAAAATTTATTAACTATTTTAATTATTTAAATTTATATTAAAGCTATTTTTAAATAGTTTTATAAAAATATATATTTTTAACTTTATACTAATTACTTTTTATTTTAAAATATTTAATTAAACTAAATTTAAAATTCTATTCTTAAAGTAAATTATTTTAGGATTTTAATAATTAGACATAGAAAACAAAGTAAATATAAATTATAAAAGAAGGTAAATTTAACTAATAAACTAAATAACTAATTTTTTTTATAATAATAAAAAAACCTAAATAAAGTGTTACAGCTAGTATATTCTTAGAATTAATATTTAAGTTAATAGTTAAAATAGCTAAAGCTAACTACTTTAAAATAAAGTTAATAAAAGTATATAAAATGAAAATATTTATATAAACTAGTACTAAGATACTAAGCTAAAATAAGTAGATAATTATATAACTTAAATATACTTTAAGTAAACTAGCTGTTATATAATATTTATTTAGGTTTTTATAAAAATAGTAGATTTTAATTTTTTTTAAGTATTAAACAACTTATTATTTAATATTAAAATAATAATTTGTATACATTTTATTATACTATATTACTTAGTACTTTTATTTTAACTGTAGTAAAAATTTAGTAACTTATTAGTTATATTAGTATTTAAAATATTTCTTTACCTACAAATAAAAGTTTGCTAACTTTTTATAAAGATTTTATAAGTTTTTTAGTACTTTTAGTTACTAGTTATTTAGAATACTATTAAAACTATAAAGTAATACTCTTTTAGTATATTTAATAAAACTTACTTTAAGAAATAAGTAAGTTTTTAAGTTATATGTATATTTTATATACAAAAGTAACTTATACTAATTATTTTACTAATAGTTTAAATATATATATAAATAAAACTTAAACTTTAAACTTTAATATTTAATTTAGCTATTAGTTTAAAAATAAAAAGTAATACTAAGTTTATAATTAATTTTAAAATAATAGCAAAAATTAAATTAATATTAGTTTATAAATACTATTCTTGAATTTATAATAATTAATTTAAAAAAAAAATAACTTTAAAAAAGTTTTTTTTAATAGTAAATTAGCTAATTAATAAAAAGTTATTATTTTAATTACAAGTAAGTACTAAATATACTTTCAAAATTTATTAATAAATATAAATACTATATTAAAAACGTTTTCATGTTAATTTATAAATAATAAAAAGTTAGTAATCAAATTTATTAAATAGTATTTATATAAATTTAATAGTAAAAAAAAAATATAAATTTTTTTTATAACTTGTATTTATTAATTTTATAAACTTAATACTTTTTATAATAGTAAATATATACTTTTATATATTTTTTAAGTTTTTACTAAAAGGTTTTTTTTTAAAAAAAAAATCTATTTTTACGAAACTATAATAGTTACCTATTAAATTATTATAGTTTTTTATTAAAATACTCTACTACAAGTTTTGTTTATATAAAACTTAAATTTTATTATATTTATAAAGCAGGCTTATAAAGTTAATTGCTTAATTTAAAACCTATTTAAATACTTTACTTACTTATTAGTTTTTTACTAGCTAAATAATATTTAAGTAGTTAATATTTTACTTCTAAATTTTCTAAATATAGTTAAATAAGTATTCTAAAATTATTAAAGTAAAAGTATTTTCATTTTATATTACACTAAGTATATAAATTAAAAAACTATAAAGTAAGTAACTTATAGTTAATAAAAAAAAGTACTAATAAAGTTAAAGTTTATAGACTTTTTTTTAAAGTTAACGTTTTTTATTATTAATAAAGTTAAAATTTAAGTTATTAAAAATAATATATTATTAACTAATATTTTACGAAAAAGCTTTTAATTAGTTTTATTTTAGTTATTACTAAATAGTTTATAGAAACATATTACATTATTTATAAGTACCTAGTTATTTAATACTATCTTATTTTTAGTAAATATTAAAATAGTAAAAGCATATATTTTTTATACGTAAAACTTATTTTAAAAAATTAAAAGCATTATATATAGCCATGAAGTAAAAGTCTGTTCCCGCGACCGTGCACTGCCCCTTAACACGAAATTGACACCAAACTTCAACACCACACTACACCACCAAAATGAGGTCCTTTGGGACAGAAATTTCTGGCAATTATGGCCGTAACGATGAGTTATCTCCTGAGGCTCGCGCAGCAATTATTTTGAAACGTGAGGCTAGTGTTTTAAGAAAGGACTTGGCAGCAGAGTTTCGCGTCTCAGAGAAAACCATCACCAACACACTTAAGAGGTGGAAGTCTTACAACACAGTTGAATCCTTACCTTGAAATGGACGTCCTCAGCTTACTATGCGTCGTGAGAAACGTTTCCTTTAGCATCTTACTCAAAAAACTCCTAAGATTCAATATAGGAAGCTTATAGAGGAAGCAGGCCTTCTCCACCTTCATAAGGCCACTATCTATCAAATCCTTAAGGAAAAAGGCCTCACAAACTACCGTTGTAAGAAGAGACCAAAGCTTAATGCGGCTGCAAGAGCTTTAAGGTTAAAGTTCTGTCAAGAGTATCACCATTTCAATTGGAAGAGAAGAGGGGTCAAGTTCTCTGATGAGTGCTCTGTTCAGAGAGGGTCTAGCAAAGAAACAGAGTAGTATTTTCATTACCCGTAGGAAAAATAGAACAAAGAGATAATACAGGAAAAGGACAAAGCTAAACAGATCTCTCAAATAGTGTGGGGGGCTATCTGGCTTACCCCAAACGGAAGGGTTAGAAGAAGTGAATTAATTATCATAAAAAGAGATCCAGAAGCAGAAAGGGGGGGCTACTCAGCCTAATCTTACATTAAAGCTCTGGAAGAAGGCCTTCTTCCTTATTATAGGCCTGGGCAGGTGTTTCAACAAGATAACGCTCCAATTCACAATGCTTTAGACACTTAATTTTGGTTAGAAAGTCACGGGATCTGGACGCTTGAATGGCCACCGTATTCCCCAAATCTCAATCCCATAGAGCACCTCTAGTAGGCTCTTAAGAAGCTTATTCATAAGCTTCATCCAGAGCTTGAAAAGATGGGGGCTTCTCAAGAGGCCTGGGATGCTTTACGAGCTGCTTTGAAGGAGGCGTGGAAGAAGCTCCCAAAAAGGCTTATCCGACAGCTCATTAAGAGTATAGGAAGAAGGCTGGCGGCAGTGAGGAAAGCGATGGGATAGCAGACAAAATATTAATCTCCTTAAGCTAGTACATCAAAAATAGGCCTTGTATAGGCCTTTCAGTACATTCGAATTGCTTCCAAAGTTGGGGTGATTTTGGTGGGGAAACTGCTTAGTAATGTAGCGGGAACAGACTTTTACTTTAGTACTATATTTTAATAATTAACTTTTTCTATATTTAAAACTTTTTGTAAAGTTAAATTATAAAAAAAAAATTATAAAATAGTTTTTTTTTTTACTTAAATTTAATTTTAAAGTTAAATTATGTAAGTTCTTTTACTTACTATACTTAACAAAGTATTTAATTTTTTATTATTATAAAATACTATAAATTTTTATAATTTAAAAGTACTTTAATTAAGTATATAGTATTATTAAAGTAGTATTTCTAGTACTTAAAATTATTAATAATAGCTAAAAATTCTTTATTATATATATAGTACTAAATTTCTAAACTACTAAATTTTTAGCTATAATATGTAACTAGTTTCTAGTATAACTAGTTTTTTTTTTTTTTTTATAACAACCAAAAAAAATTTCAACTAAAGTAAAGTTAAATATATTTATAAAAATTATTAAAAGTAAATTAAACTTAAAGTACTATAGTAAAAAAGCTTATCTAAAGTAACTATATTATATTTAAAAAGCTTGTTATATATTTTTAAACTAAAACTATTTAAAATACTAATTAGTTAGCTTCTTTTTTACTATTTTATGTTCATAAAGTTTTTACTTAAAAAACGTTTAAAATATAGTTATTATATAGTTTACTAATAAGTAAATAATATTAAAATAGTTATAAATAAATTAATAATAAAAGTATATAAATTTAAAAAATACTAAATTTTTTTGTAATTTTTTAGTTCTAGCTACTTTTAAATAGTTTTTATATAAACTAAGTTTATTATAACACTTTTAGGTATTATAATAAAGCTTAGAAATTAAACTGAGTTAATATTAAAAATATAATTAAATATTTTAGTATATAAGTTTTATATAACTTTTTTAGTACTTTATAAACATATTTTTGGTAATTATTTTTTTTTTATTATTAAAATAAACTATATAAGTATAGTTTAAAAGTTTTTTAAGTATTTAGTAAATATAGAACTAAAAAGTTATAAAAATATTAACTAACTTAAAAAGTATAATAAAGTATTTAAAATGTTTGTAACAAGGTTTAAATATAGTTTTATAGTTTTATATTTTTATAATGTAAAGCCTATAATAAGTATTATAAAAATTAAGTTTTATAAAAATTTTAATTTAAGAAAAATAGTTTTGTAATTTACTTATAAATAAAAGTAGATAATACTTTTTAACTATAATATAATTAAAGTTATAATACTTAACACAAAACTTTATTATACTATTTACTTTAAAAATAAAAAAATTAATATACTTACTAGTAACTTACTACGCTAAATTCATTTCCATTTAAGTAAAATATTAATATATTTTTAAAGAATTTTAAATTCTTTTTCTTAAAAAGTTATAAATAGAAAAAGTTAAAGGTATTTTACTTTTTTTAAATTAAATTTATATTTATATTTAAAGGTTTAAAAAAGTACTTTTAAGTTTTTACTATAAAATACTTATAGTAAGCTTTTTAAAAGCTGTAAAATATTTACTAACTTTACATTTTTAAAATTCAATATATTATTTTTAAATAAGTTTTAAAACTTTTGTAATATATTTTTAAGTAGTATTATATACTTAGCTCTTACTAGTTATTAATATAATCTTTTTATAGAAGAGGCCTTGCTAAGTAAGACTTACCTAAGTTAATAATAAACACTAAATTAATAATAAAATTAATTCTATATTATATTATTATTATCTTTATACTGTAGTTATGGCTAAAAAATCTCGTAAATTACCTATCTATAATTAATCAGTTACTAATATTAATAAAGTAGTTAAATATCTTAAAATACTATTAAATCTAAGCATTAGGAGTTACGTAGAGGTAAATAATCTTTTTTATTAATAACTTCTCTATACTTATAAAGGCAGCTATAATAAGAAAACATGCTTTAAACTAAAATTTTTATTAACTAACAACCAGAAGCTAGCTTTTAAGTAGTTTCTTAATATAATTAATAATATTAGCTTTAGTATATATAAGAATTTAGTTACTTAGTATTATAATAAGATTCTGGAGGTAGCACATAAGGGGTTAGGTAAGCCCCTATAATATAGTAAAAACTAGAGTCAGTGCTAGCTTAAGGCTTATCTAAAGTATTATCTAGTATAATTAAAATCTCTTAAGATTTAGAGGAAGCTTGCGTAATAACTAGAGGTAATTTAAAAATAGTTTAATAAGCTAGAGATTATATATAAGTGCCTAGAGATTATCTCTAAAGATACCTAGAACATAAATAAATATAGCTATTAAATAGGCGTTACAAAGAACCAGTACGTATTTACTAAATATAAGAGATAAGTATTTATTTCTATATTAAATAATTATAAGGAAGTCTCTTTTGTTAAGGCTATTTCCGCTTATAGAAAGGTAATTAATTCTATGCTTATTATTAAGGCCTTAATAATTCTAAAAGCTTAAGTAATAAATCTCTCTAGTAATTACCTTATTAATATAAGTAATTCTAGCTATAATAATAATAAAATAAGTCTAAATTAAATTAAACACTTTAAGAACATAACTAAGGACTAAGTTAAGGGGATATAGAGACTTCTATTAATAGATAATTATAGATCTTATTTTACTTAATAATTTATTAAGTACGCTGTTAGCTATAAAATCTAATTATTTACTTTACTATTATATACTATATATTTTCTTTAGTCTCTAGATATAGGGTGTTTTTAGCTGCTTAAGTAATATTATAGTAAGTATTTTAACTTTACTTTACAGACAGGCACTAAGAATATTATAAAGACTAATTTTTTTATAACTATAGCTTAAGTTTATTAAGAAACGTTTTATTTAGGTATAATTTATAGTAGCTAGCGGAGATCTTATATTTACTTTTTTAATTCTCAGCTAGTATTAAATAAGCTAGAGTAGTAAAAGATAGAGAAAAATATAATAATAATAAATTATAAATTACTATTTATACAGGCTCCACCTACTTCTACTTTTATATTTTTAGATTTTAAAAAGTATTTAGATAAAGAGTATGCTAGAATATCTTTAGCATATAATTAAATCTAATAACATTTTATTAAGGTATACTATAAAAGTAAGTATTCTAAAACTTCTTTTCTTATTATACTAGCGTTTAGTAAGCTTAGCTAGTAGATATTTTTTATTATCTAAATACTTAAATATTAACATACTATAATTAAGAACGCTATTATAGAGTAACTGCTGTTACTAATTATAAAAAAATTTTACTTAACTTTTAAGAGAGCTTCTATAATAGCTAGTAATATATAAAACTATTAATATAAATTCTTTAAAATATAAGCCGCTGAGATTATTAGAGAGAAGTAAAAAAAGCAGAAATACTAAATTATCTTTAAAAAAAGGCTAATCTATATAAGCTAAGGCTGTAAGATAGTTTAATAATATTAAATTAATAAAATCTAAGCTTTAGACTAGTAGCTTAAGGCTAAAAAGTTAAGAGAATATAATATTATATTAAATTAGTAAAAGTAATTATATTTTATTATTTATAACTATACTAAAATGTACCTCAAGCGCGCTGAATTAGGCTAGTTAAGAAAGTATAATATTAATTATTAACTTCAAAATAACTAGCTCGTACTTATAAAGAAATATTAGAATAGAATAAAAGCTAAAGAGCTTTATATTAGTAATAAAATATATAAAAACTTAAGCTCTAAAAGCTCTAAAGGTAGTAATAGTAAAATAAAAGGCAAATCTAACGCAGAGAGTAATATAGAGCTATTAGTAGATAAATAAATAATAAATTAGATTAATTATTACCTGCTGCAAGCACATAAAATATTATTAATTTAATAATTTAGAAATATTTATTATTAATTTAGTATTTATTATTAACTTTAGTAGGTCTTACTTAGTAAGGCCTTTTCTACAGGAAGATTATATCAACAATTAGTAAAAGCCAAGTACTAAAATAGTTATTTATAAATATTTATAAGTATATAATAAACTACTTTATAAAGTAACTAATTAAAAAATTTTTAAAACATACTATTTTAAGTAGTTAAAAAGTTTAAAAGTATAATTTTTTTAAAAAAAAAAGTTTTAATTAAATATTATTATAGTAAAATTAAAATTATTACTACTACTTAAATTTTAAGTAAATAGTAACTTAGTTTTAATATATTTTTAAAAAAAGTATTTTAATTAATTTTTTTTTTAATACTATAACTTAAAAAGTATATTTAAAACTATAATAAGTAAAAAGCATATATAGTTTTATTTCCTTATATATTATTTAGTAAGTACTTAACTATTAAAATAATAATATAATTTAGTAATTTATTATTATACAACTATTTAAAGCTTTTATTTTAAAAACAAATTTAAAAGTTTATTTATACAAGCTATAAATAACTAAAAATTAAGTTATAGTTTATAAAGTTAGTAGTTTAAAATGTTTAGAGTTTTACTATTTTAATATAGTTATATATATTAATATATTTGAAGTTTAGCTTATAAACTAAATGTAACTATAGTTAATATTAATTAAATACAACTTTCTAAACATTTTTATAGTAGAAAAAAACATAAAATTTATATAAAATTAATTTTAGTACTACTATTATAAAAAGTATAAAGTTTCATTATTTTTTTATTATTTCAAATTTAATTAATAGTAACAGTAATTTGTAACTATTTTTTTATTAAATTTTAAATGTAATTATAACAAAAAAAATTATAATTAAAACTTATTTTTTAAGTTATTTTTCTTTTAATTATAGTTTTTTTTTATATTTTTAAAAAAAAAAATTTAACTAATTTTAAATAGCTTATAGTTTTTCTTTAAAAAGTTTATAAAAAACTATTAATTTATTAATACTTTTTTTAACTTTAGTACTAAAAGTATTTTCTAACTTTTTTAAAAAAAAATTCTTTTATAAGTTTTAAACATAATACTAAAATAGTTATGTTTTTAAGTTTTTATTATAAAGTTATTAAACAGCTTGTAAGTAGCTTTTAAGTTATTACTATAATAAAAATAAAAAGCTTTTTAGTATTTAAAACTACTTTTTTAAACTTAGTTTAAATTTTAATATTTTATAAAGTATTAATATTTTTTATTTATAAATAAATAAACTTACTAAGTTTATTTTAAATAAAATTTATTTTTATTTACTTTTACATGTTACTATTATAATTAATAAATAATTAAAATTTTATATAATGAACTTTTAACGTAAAGTAATTAATTAAGTTTATATCTTAATTATTAAGTTTTATTTTAGTACTTTAATATTTTAGTATATTTTTAAACTTTATAAGTACTAGATTTAAAATAAAATCTTAAATATAAGTATATAACTAAACTAAAGTATAAATAATATTAAAATTTATGACTTAAAAAATTAGATTT
Organism: Zopfia rhizophila CBS 207.26; assembly: GCA_010093925.1. Taxonomy (NCBI): domain Eukaryota; kingdom Fungi; phylum Ascomycota; class Dothideomycetes; family Zopfiaceae; genus Zopfia; species Zopfia rhizophila. The sequence continues at coordinate 72,382 of ML994693.1, forward strand.
TTTAACATGCTATGACTAATTTTTATAATAATTTAATAAGTATAGTAATTAGATTTTCTTGTTATAAATAAAAATTAAAAGTAGTTATTTATATTTTAAATTTAATTTTTTATTATTTATACTAAAGAATTTTTTTTTTTTAATATAAAAATATTTGTACTTTTTTAAAGTTATTTAACTAACTTTAGTTAGTTATAATATACTTACTTTTTTATTAATTAAATTAAAAGTTATTTATAAACTAATATCTATTCTATTAATAGCTAAAAAACTAAAAAGTTATAACTAAATAAGTTATAAAAGTAGTAAAAATAATTTTTAAATTATATATATTTTTTAAAGCTTATAATTTTCTAAAAGTAAAAAAATTGCTAATAAGTTTATAAAACTAATTAGTATTTTTAAAATAGCTTAAAATTAAAGCTAGTTTTATATTTTTAATTTATAATAAAATAGTATTTAAACTAGTTGTTAAGTATATATTTTTATAACTTATAAAATACTAATTTAGTGTTAATATACTTTTAATTTTTAATAATATAACTTATTTAACTAGCTAAAAGTTAGATTTAATTAGTTTACTAGTAGTATAATAAATATTTATAAATATTTAAATTAAAAAAAAGTACTTAAATAGTATTTTAAATATTTAAATACTATAGTATTAAAAGCTTTTTATGTAAATATATCTATAATTTTATTTAATAGCTTTTTATTATTAAAGTACTTATTATTTAGTAGTTTTTTAAAAAGAGGCTATAATATATTTCTAATAAAATAGTTTCTATTAATGTTTTTTATAAGCGAGTAGGCTATATAAGCGGATGAACTATTTTAACTAATCTTTACTATTTTAACAGCTAATAATAACTTATAACTATTAATTATTATTATTAGAATTAATAGATAGATAGCTAGCTTTAGCTTTAATTTATAGATACTTTTTTATATTATATTTAGTCTACCTATAGCGTTTACAGCGCTTAGACTGTTATAGACTATTAACTTTATATTTCTTACTAAAAGCTATTTCTATTTTTATTTATGTGTTAATATTAGTTTAAGCTACTATAACTACACTTTCTACTTATAATAAAGTCTTTAGTTTTTATATATACTTCTTTTTACGCTTCCTATTCTCTAATATGATATTATTAGTTTATTATAAAGTAGCTATTTATAAGTATATTAGGATATTAGCATATATTATTATTAACACACCCTTAATAAACTAGTCTAGTAATTCTAGAATTAAATATAAGTAAGCTATTCTAGTACTGCTTTATATATCTATATAGATAAATAAACTAACTATTTAATTTAATAATATTATTAGATATCTAGAGTTTTTACGAAGTTATTTCTATAAGCAGCTTAGAAATCTATAACCTAATATCTAGCCTAAATAGAATAATGTCTAAGTTAAATAGAATAAAACCTGTATCTTAAAATCCTTTATGTATATTACTTTTAGTAATTAAGGCTAGATAGGCTACCTTAAAGAGTAATAAAAAGTTAAGTTTAGTAATATAAAAAATATAATTTCTAACTAGCTTATTAACCTCCTATTTATAGGCCAGCTTAAAAGGCGTAAAGTAGTTTATATTAAGAGACTATAATAAATACAACACGTGTAATAGCATATAGAGTATATAAATATTCTTTTTTTTATAGAGTAGCTGAAATTTAAGAGACTTATAACTTTTATAGTTATTTAAAATTAATAAATAAGTAACGTTTATAGTCTTATCTTTTATATACTTATTAAAGTGCTCTAGCTACTTAATATCTATTATATTTATTATCTAGTTATTCTTACTTAGTATAATCTTTAAGTCTGGTAGTAAGTTACTATTCTTATACCAGCAGAATAAATAAATAATACTAGTAAAAATAATAAATAGTAGAATTAACTAGCCTTAATTATTCATGCTTTAGATAATTATAACCTATTCTTTATTATCTAGCTATATAGTCTTAAGCTGATTATGTTACTTAGAGTTTATAATAACTTTAGTAGTTAATAAAACACCTATCTAAAAATCTATCTCGTTAAAGTTATATATATTTTTATTAGTAATATTATACTTTATCTTATAGTTATATATAAAGTTAAATTATGGTTATATAATAGCAGGATCCTTATAGCAAGCATGCTAATAACTATATTTTTTATTATATTTTATCTTAATTTCCTTAGTCCTTATAATAAAGTTATGTAGCTATTAGATATTAATTATTAGATTAGATTATTTAGCTAGTAGATAATTAACTATCTCTCTTACGTAGATAAGCTAAAGCGTGAATTCTTATAAATTTAAGTCTAGAATATATACGACTATAGCCTTCTCTTTTTATTTTATAAGTTTCTTTAAATTAGGCTCATAATTATATTATGAACTAATTCTATTAATTTATTACTTAAGTGTATTCCTAGGGACTTTATAGGTTACTACTATATATTCTATAATTTAGATTTAATCTTACTAGATAACTAACTTAGCTAGTAATAGTCTACCTTTATTATAAATAAATTTAGTCGTGATTTGTTAAGCTATAGTTATTAATAATTAATATATTATAATTCTTATTTTAAGTAGTCTACTAGCTTATATAACCCACTCACTTATAAAAAACGTTATTATTAAAAGTTTTTAATAAAAACTTATTTAGTATTAAAGCTTTTATAATTTATAATTTTTAGAATAGTTATTTAAAAGTTTTTAATAAACTTATAAGTAACTATTTTACTTTTTTACTTTTTTATATATAAAGATATAAGGTGAAATTTAATAATGTTTTAAAATTAAGAAAATAAAAATAAAATAAATTTCCTAACTTTTTAAATTAGCCACTTTTTAAAAATAAAGTAAAAAAAATTTAAATATAAAAAAAACTTTATAAGTAAAAAATATAAAGAGCAAAAAAAAATTTTTAAAAAATTTTTTTTTTTTAATAACTATTAATAAAGCTTTAAATATATTTATATACTTAACTATATATTAATTATATAGGCTAATTTCTTAACTCTAGCTATTTAATAAAAGCTTATAAGCAGTTAAATAAGTTAGTTAAAAAATAGTAAAAAAAAAAATCTTTTATTACTGAGCGTAGCGAAGCTTCTTTCTATTTAAATAGAGAGGTTTTTAATTCAAAACTCCGCTGAGGTTGCACCGAAAATTCTCGCGTTCTCGTTGGTCAAAAAAAATGCAACATCACGTGTTCGGGTTCTAGTTATTCCGTGCCAGAGGAACACCAAAACTTCTCACGCGACTAATACTTCAACGCCCTAGCTATTCCTGATGCTGCTTCCCCGACGCTGCTTCTCTACAGCTGCCTCCCTGACGCTGCTTCTCTACGGCTGCCTCCCTGACGCTGCTTCTCTACAGCTGCCTCCCTGACGCTGCTTCCGTCGGCATCTCTTCGTCGCGGTCCCTCCGTCGGCATCTCTTCGTCGGCGGTCCCTCCGTCGACATCTCTTCGTCGCAGTCCCTCCGTCGGCATCT